>JAPYZN010000061.1:0-74859 GCA_030522865.1 Psyttalia lounsburyi
GGGGGGGGGGGGGGGGGGGGGGGGGGGGGGGGGGGGGGGGGGGGTAAATGTTGGTAGTAATGCGGGACGTGGACCATATGCAGATTAGGCACAGATGCTTATTTCATTTATACGTACAGAGTATGAGAGAGCGCGCTGGCCATTCACAAAAATCCGGTTTTTTTTCTCCCGTCGACGAGGTAAAAAAAGGTTATGAAAAAAAACAGGAGTTGGACTATAGGGGGGAATTGGGCAAAGGTGGAGGGGTTCAGGGAGGGGGGAGGGGGGGGGGGGGGGAGAAACACTGACAAAAAGACGATGTGAAAAAGGGAACAACTGACCGTCATTGTGGACGCGGTATGACCGATCGATAGGACGCCCCTCTTAGATAAACGGTTGCGGATTTTGTTTTTTTTTGGTGCCGATTTTTTCGGAATTTTTTTTTTCTCGCTTTTCGGGGAAAATGCGGTTGGCGTGATGGGGAGTCTCGTATGTGGGAATGGGATTTTTTGTTAGAGGCGATGGAGGGGGATTTGATTGCGGAGAAGGGAGAGGAGAGATTGAGGTTAAGTTGTCACCTCGCGATTTGGATGATGTGGGTTTCGGAAAGTTGAGGGGATATCGAGAGTTGGGGGCGATTGAGGGGATCTGGGAGTCTGATAGAGGAAAATGATGGAGGTTATGAAACTGACGGGGATTAAATCGCTCTGATATGGTGTCCATGACGACGGCGAACTTTTGTTTTGTTGGACTATTTTTAATTTTGAGAGGAATTTTGAGATGGGTTTGGTGGCGCTAAGCTGAGCAATTTCGGTAGACGTCGCGTCTTGCCAATGACGTTTTGGTAAATTTTTTTCAATCGTATCTCTATAGAGGTTGATAAGTGAGGTTAGGTCTCTTATTGTGTTCCATAAAATAGGTAGAAGTGGCTGCATTAGTTTATTTGCGATTGGTAAATATACAGAATTAAGGTTAACTCTAAGGTACGGTCCACTTCGCGATTTTACACCTCTGTAACTCCAAAAATTTACTAGATATCGATGCCCCCGACCAATTGAATCCATTCGAACAACTGATAAATCATGATAGCCTGCGTGAAAATCATCTGGGCAATTTTTCAAACCACTGATAATACCATAACTATCTCACGGCCAACTAACTTCGGCCATCACTTGTCGTTGCCATCGTAAAATAAGTGGGAGTGACTAAGTTTTAAAAAAGAGTTTGCTATGTTGTCGCACACGAATGGATCGGCATCGTTGATGTGCTCGAGTGCGACGAAGGCCTATTCTGGTAGCACTGGCCGTTAAACATTGTCAGCTATACGCTTGGTTGACTCTAATCACAATGAAACGTGCCAAGGTGGTCAATTGGTTCGCTAGTGCGAGCACCCATACTCAAAGCTCAGTCCAGACACATGGGTTGTTTCGTTTGGTCTATTTTGTGCATTACCTTTTTTTTTATTTATTTTTTCTCTTCTTTCACTTTTTTATCTGTCTTTATCTTCATCGGGCGTTGTAAAGTACAGAATAATCCCCACGTATTGGCGATTATGATCAACGTAACAGAAAAGTTATAATCTGTATGATGTTGCCTTTGACCAATGGTTCAAAATCACCGGCTACCAGACACCTTCCAGTGCTTTTCCTTTCTTTTTTGGGGGGGGGGCGATGGGAAAAACGTCTGCTTGCTCACTTTGCCATTATTTATTTTCCCATTTTTTTTCGTCACTTTTTCTATCTTTTCACTCTTTTGCTAGTCCAGAGATATCACGGTTTGATACCCTAGGCTCAATGGATTCTCGCTACTTCAATTTCTTTCTTCTTCATCGTTTCTTTTCCTTTTTTTTCCATTCGTCTCTTTCTCTTTCTTTGCTTCTGAAAAAGCCAGACTCAAGCGCGTTCATGCGTCCGTTTCGATTTTTTTTTCTTTTTTCGGGAGCTATTGCCTTCTTTTTTCATGCATGACTGCAAGCCTGAAAAACCTTAGAGTACCGATGTCTAACCTTCAAGCGAATTCTGGTAACCTGGATTCGGTGAAGTCACGTTTATGGAGTTTTAGTGCGAGTTTTTTTTTGAGAGGGTTGGAAAAAAAATTGAATTGTGGGAGGAAAATCAAGGCTTGGGGGGAGGTGCGAGTCGTATTTATGTTGGTCAACCGCACAGAGCGGAACGAAGCTGACTGACACGTGTGGCCTCGCAAGGGTGAGGTGGGGATATTTTTTGAGTGAACATTTATGTAATTTTTTTCGATATTAATATTGCATCGAGGGGCTGGGAACTTCAAGGTGCAGCGATACCATGACTGCTGAATGCAGTCGAATTTACTCAATTACGTGAGTGATTTCAATGATACCGTTGCATTTATGATTTCAGGGATTTCATGATTTATCATTATTTTATGGATTTTGTCCAACTGAAATCAGTGACTTGTGCATCATTAAAATTATGAAAATTTCAACAAATGCAAATAATAATTGGGATCCATAAATTATTTTTTAATTATTTAATGACATTAACCGTAGATTTTACTCATACGAAATATTAAACAATTATTACAAACGCTCTTTCAAGAAACATCCCCTCACCCCCTCTCTAAAGGGTTAGATATGTGATAAGGAGACATTGGGAGGGCGACTCCTGAATTTTTAAACCTCTTTATTTTTCCTTATCCAGAGAGATTTGATAGATCTTTGAGTTTTACGTTGATAAATTATACATAACTTGTTCTTATTTTTATTGTTCCTCTTTAACCGTAATGGCCCGAAGTTTTCAGCCCCTCTCATTGAATGAATTAAATCACGACCATTTTTTTTCCATCTCATATGACCGTATTTAACAAACCATCCAATTATAACCCACTCCACAATTACTCAAAACCAAAAAACTCCCGGCAGTCTATAAAAACCCAATAAATCTCCCCCAAACGAGTCCCTAATCCCCAACAAAATAAAAAAAAATCATAAAAAAGGATTTTAAGAGGTTTTTCTTCTAGTGGCGCCTCGATCGTGTTTTTTGAGGGGCCTCAGAGGGGCACGCGTTCATCCCCCCTCCCCCCTTCCTTTCCATCTGTATCTCTTTTCCTCGTGCTATACCTCACCGCGAAAAAAGCTACCGGTCTTTCTGTACACCTCAAAGGGCCGAAAAACGGGGAAAAAAAATCAGAATCTCCCGAGGTGTGAGAGAAAAAAAAAGGTCCTCTGCCCCCCTGTAGTCCTCTCAAACGACACGGAAAAACACGCTTTTATGGAGATATAAGACCGGCCTGTGTCGCTGACAAATTTCCACTTCATCCATGATATATTCACACTGCCATTTTCCTATTTGTATTTTTCATTCGCCAACAAAACCAATTTTTCTTTTCATAAAAAATCGATGCGTCATTTTTTTGCCCTCCACTTTTTCAAGATCGATAGGCTCACTCGAGAAAAATTTCTGGCTCTTCGCGTGTTCCGGGGGGCTGATGCGGTGAGGGCACACGGTAGAGAGCGAGAGAGAGAGAGAGAGAAAGAGAGACAGACGCCAGCGGTTGGGCAACAGAAGGCATCCGGGTGTGACGGTGCGTTTTCAATTTGAATTGAGGAGTGGATCGAGAGACCGGGAAGGATAAGTTATCCTGATGGAACAACGTGTAGTGACGACTTGTACTATCTTCAACACATTCTGTTCCCCGATATCACCCCTCCACTTCTCTTCCCGCCATTATCCCCCCTCCCCCGAGCCACCCTCCCCCGAGCCCCCCACTCTCTCTTCTCGCGCCACTATCAACGCTGTCGACAGTCACGGCTGTCTGACTTTAACTCTGCTCTCGATGATCCACTTCTCGGGGCTTTTTTTTATCAGGAAAAAAAATAATCTCAGTTTTGATTTAGTGAGCGATGATATCGGTAAGGAATTTTGTGTGGGAATTTTTTATTTTCGAAAACTGGTTGTTGTGTTTAATGTATGATGTTTTGGCGGTAATGTAATTTCTGTATTGTTTGAAGAGTTGTGTTTATTGATAGACATTTTCGTAATAGTTAAATATTGACGGGCTCAATTGATTGCTGTTTTTTTTTTAGAAATAACAGTATAATTAAAAATAGGAATTAAAGTGCCAACAATGAGAGATAAAAACAACCATTGTTTTGAATCGTTCAGTATTAAATTATTAGGGGTTGAAATTGGACATTCAGTGAGAAAGGCGAAAAACTATTTTTTTAATAAAAATTTTATACTATAACCAAAAAATAATTAATAAAAACTAAATTGTTCTCAACAATTGCCAGAATACTTTACCCGGACAATTAGACCAGTCTCCCCACCCACAAAACTCCCACCATTGTTTTTCATACCATTCGCACCAATAGAGTCATCATCCATTTTCCCACTGAGAGCCCCCCGAAATTTTTTCCTCCCTCAGAAAAAAAAAACAAAAAGAACATGCGAGCAATGAATTGAATGATGATCGCTGTAAAAAATCACCCGCAAAAACGTGTCAATATTTAATCCTTCAAAAAATCCTCTCTTCCCAAGAAAAAAAAAATCGCCCAAAAAAAACCCTCGTATTTTTTCGAATTTTTTCTCCCACTTCACGAGATGCAAGTGAGCACGAAGGAGTGAGCACGAGAGGAGCCCGCACAAAAAACTCTTTCTAAAAAAAACCGAAAAAAAAATTATTTCTCGACAAAGAAGAAACTATATGCCCGCTTAATTATCCCTCCCCCACGAGTTCTACGTACATAACATGCGCCAGTGACGTCGGTCTCTCTTGCTCTCCCTAGTTTCAGGCACTCATCGCCTCCCCCCTTTCCCCAGGCAGGGGGGGGGGTGGCGAGCCCCGCTCCCGCCGACAACCCCCACTACCTGCGGCGCCCGCGCGTGCGTGCGACGGAGATGAGCGACGATTTGGGCGAGGGGATCGGAGTGTGATAGAACGATCGAGTGTCGCGAGCGTTGGGGAGGGGGGCCGGCTCCGGGAAAAAAAAGAGTGCGGCGAAGGGGAGGGAGAGCGAAAAAAGAGGGGGTAATACGAGCACACGAAAGATAGAGAAGAGGTGGATGGTTAAAAGACGGTGGTGGGGGAAAAATGCTACCACGCTCCCTCGGTGGGGCCCTCACTCTGGCCTCTCACGGCGCAAAACAGTTTTCAGTCGGCAAAAAGTAGCCAAGGGGTGAGCATTAACCCCGACGGTCCACTGAAAATATTTTTCCAACAAAAAACTCGAGTACGATTTTTACTTTTTTTTCGATTTTTTTTGTCCCCACCGACTGACAAAAAAGTTCCCACCAAATGAGAGAGAGAGAGAGAGAGCGGGAAAAAAAGTTGCCACGGTTTTTGGAATTGATGATTTTTGTGCAACCCTGGGACGTAATTAATCGTTAAACCAATTGTGTGGGTGACGAGAAATGTGGCTTCAGTGAGACATGTATTCTAGTGTACGACTGAAACAATTTTTTTGAGACAACGGATTTTCGTTCATTTTTTTTTCGAAATACGGAAGAGTACAAACTGCAAGTGATTTGAGTGGTGCGAGTGAGAAAAAAAAAGATACAATTTTTGTCTCGATGTGAGTTCAAAAATTATTTACTTTTTTGTATTGTTTTTTTTTCTTTCATTTTGTAAACTTTTTTTTTCTCTTTAGTTTTGATTTTCGTATTAGTCTCTTTCATCAATGGTTTTTTGTGTGATGACCATGTGGACTTGATTTGGTGTGTGCAGTTTGAATTGACGCGGGAACTGGAACGTTTTTCGATAATTTTTTGGTCTACTCAATTCTGTCCTGTTGTTTTTGTGTGATAAAGAGAGAGAATAAAAGTAATCGCAATAACAATAACTGTGGAACTGTCGACATTAATTGCGCGGGGGTGGGCGGTTGAGGGGAGGCACATCGTGTACAATTAAATAGATTAAATAATATATTGTTGATACAAAACGGCCTCAAGCTGGTTTACTCGGGTTACGGGGGATTTGGTACCAAAATGGAGGTACGTGGTATGGAGTATCGTCCTGTACTACCAACTGGTGTTGCGCCCAGTGGTATTCAGGATTATCACGCCGCGATACCCGATTTGAGTCCACCAAGGAGTCAGGGATCATCGACTGGTGGTGCATCGTCAATTGGTGATTATGCACCTAGGATGTATACACCACCAACGCCACCAACGCCGCAAGAAGATGAGAAGGTAAATCCTTGTTCCGAATGAATTCATTGTTTTTATTTATCCAACTATTATGAGAATCATCGAACACATGGCACATTTTATGTGAATTTTTTTCTGTCTCCCCCTCAATCATCATTTTTTGAGTTTCATTTTACGTAAGATGCAATCAGAACAACTCCACTCTTTCCACGAAACCCACGAAATTCTCGGAAATATTTCAAAATAAAAATAAATTCATTCAGAAGAAGATGAGGTCAACTGTTGTTTTGAATGCATTCACTTTGTTTTATTTATCCAACTATTATGGCAATCATCGAAGACATGGCATTCTTTGAAAAGATTTCTGTCCTCCACTTGACTAGCAATTTTGAGACAAAATTTTGTTTCCTTTCCTTGAAAAATCCGCAATTCTGGGAATTATTTCGAAATAAAAATAAATTCATTCATCCAGAAGACCATAAGAAGCCAAATTCCTATTTTTTAATGAATTAATTGAATTTATTTATCCAATTATGAAACTTCTCGAAAATATTTCATCCATCAAATCATTACATCTCGAAATTTCCGTCTGAATCAAAAAAAAAAAGCAGTTGGAAAGTTTGCCTAGCTCATACCTCCCTCGAATCATCAAGTGTCTCTGGTACATGCTCCGTCACCTGTAGAATTCCCTCAATTTTATCCTCCATTAAATAATAATCCAATTTTCTGTGAGAGTATCAAGAGATCATTGATAAGTACTTAACGACTGTCGAATGAAGAGAAATGTGTTTAACCTGAGACGTGTCGTGTGTCCGAGGGGTCAAGATTACAAAAGATTTTCGTGAAGTAGAGGAAAAAGATGAAAACGGAGAATGGAAAAGAAAAGAGGGAGAAAAAAAGAGAGAAGTATAAAGTAGAAATGCACCTAGCGGTGCTCTCCCTCTTTTCCCCCCATTCATCTCGGTCATTCTTCGCGCGCAATTTTCCAGAAGTGGACGACAAAGACCCGTATGTCACAATAAAGCTCTTTTTTTCCCCCGTAAGACGAGAGTGAAGTGGAAAAATGGGAGTGAGGGAGATGAGAATGACAAGAGCCAAGATATATGTGCCAAGAATGAACAAAATAACCGAGTCTCTTATTCGTTTTGTCGTTGGGCAAAATGAACGATACAATCGATGCTTGTCAATATGATTGTGTATACCATAGTGAAATACACATATCGAGAGGCGTGGGTGGTTCTAATGTCGATGGGCAAACCGAAGGTCTCCCATTTTGTTCAGAAAAAAATATTTGGAAAAGTAGTGTACCTTCTCACTAAAACACAAGCCGCACTGAAGGAGACACAGACAAATGAAAAATATTCGTGAATTGCATTGGGGCAATAATTTTTTGTCACTCATCGGAAATTACGTTGAAGGAACGCATTTGGTATCAACTATGCTTGCCTACCGATATCTACGTTTTGATAAGCGTAAATTACACTTCAACCAGGTGTAATTTGCATTTCCTCAAGAGTAAATTATCCTCAGAGCTAGTGGAAATGTTGTTTTCGCTCAAAATTTGGAAAAAATTGACTTTTTTAACATAATTCTTACACGCAAAATATATTTTCTGAAATGCATTTGAATTCTAAAGTTGCCACCTGAATTACGCCCAAAATTCCCACAAATTACGCTTTCCTGAGCGCAAGTTACGCTCAAAGTCTGAGTAAAATACGCTTAGTGAAACGTAACAGCCACTTTTGGTGAATAATTTCGAGTGTAAAATCCGCATACTAAAATATAAATTACACCCAAGAAAGTATAACTTACGCTTGCATTTTTCTCAGTTTACCCATCAAACTCGCTCCGAATTTCAATGTTATCGCTCGTTGAATTTTATATACACTCCTTGAGTAAGTGGTGACTTGAGTTATCTGAAAAATAATGGGTCTAATATGGTATATTTCGGGAAACACCCCTCCACATTATTACCAATTTTTATTTTTATTTGATCGTGTAGGAAATTAAACTCTAATGACTTTTCCGACGGAGTGAGAACTACTCCAGGCATTTCTTCATTCGGAAGCACAGAAAATTAAAAAAATATTCAACTGAAGTTTTTTTCTATTTTTGGCGTGCTCTTGATGGCTCAAGATGGCGTCAAAGTGACTACGGAATTAGTCCCTTCCTCTCTTCTACTTTTTTTTTTGTCTCACTCTCATGCAACCAAAAAATAAAACGAGAAGGATTCTTTCAGGGTTGTTCCGACTCTAGGCCCGAGAAAAAGGAGTGCATGTGTATGTGTGTGGTAGAGGTTTTTGGATTGAGGGCTTACACGGAAGGGAGAGTGAGTGTTTGAAAAAAAAACGGAGGGAAAAAAAATGAGAGCTGAAGAAAATACGTAGAGCCTCCACCGCTCCGTGGCTTTCATTAAGGAATCGTTAGCGTCATCCTCCCGTCCTCCTCATCAGCATCAACGGCATCTCTTCCCTCCCTACTCTCCCCGTCGCCTCATCCCTCCCCCTCCTCTGGGGGCTCTTCAACTCCATCTCGCTGGATACCCTTTTTCCCTTCTGGTGTGATGCTACCCGCTTTATGACTCTTCTGATTTCTGTAGACATGAATTTTTTTTCGAATGTTTCACTCCTCTTAGATATTCATCTCGATAATTGGGGGCTAGATTGGGCGGGAATCGACTTATTGTATAATATCGAATATATCGATTCGAGAAAAGAAAACATGATTTTTTTTAATGCGTTTGAATATCGCAATATTTCGATAATTCAATCGTCTCATTACAATTTTAGAAGCAGTTGGATTCCAGTATTGTACAATATCAAATATATCGATTCGATCCTTTGCGATATATTTCTGACGAGAAAGGGAATCATTTTTTTTACCTGCGTGAAAATATTGCGATATTTCCGCAATCGATTGATCTCGTTGCGATTATCGACATAGCTAAATTTAAGAATCGTCAAATGTCGGATATATCGATTGGACTACTCGCAATATATCGCGATATTTTACAGGTGGCGAAGTAGAAAATAATTTTTTTTTAAATGTAATATGAATATCGCACTAGATCGATTAAATACGCGCGTCACTTGTGGAGCGATCAAATTGGCAGTGTTTTTTTCTTCAACGTATCGACCAATTGAGAAAGAGTTATCTTCGAGCATTTGCCACCAGAAAACTCGGCAGACGTCTGACGTCATCCCCCCGTAGCCTCCTCGCTCCAATTGTCCCCAAAATCCGAAAAATTATTATCCACCAATCCTCATTGAACGAGTGTCTATACATTCGGTGGAGCTAAAAAAAAGTAGAAAAAACTCAACTCAGACGATCAATTGCGTCCATCGTCCACCGTCGAATCCGTTATAAGCGCACGCATCCCTTTTGTGAGCGCAGATGGCCCCCTCACTTTGATAATCCCAGTGTTGGATTGTGTGGTAGTACATGTACGTGTCCAACCGGGCGACACACCACCCCAGTACACTATAGACATAAAAAAAAAACGTGAGACGGGTGAAACCGTGCGTCCCGCTAAAAAAATCCTCCCCTAAAGGCCAATATGCGTTGGCGCTCGCTCCCGCGTAACAAGGACAAACACCCCAAAAAGCCCGAATATAGTAGAGTTTCTTACCGGAATAGACGGATAACATAAAAAATGGTTGGAAAATTTTGTGAGGAAATGGAGAAAAATTTATAACTTTTGGAATTGTTTATTTTTCCTCTTCAGAAAAAAATTATTTTGTTTTTTTTCCGATATTGCTGATCTGATGATTAAGAAAATAAAAACCGTCGTCACGTTTCAATTGATTAATTTAACAATAATAGTAGTAGTGCTGACATTTGATAAATATATTACAAAAAATTAAAAAATTAAAAATAGGTATTTAATATTCTTAGGGTGTTTATGCGAAGAATGGGCTCCCGATATTCCACTTGACCAATAATTACCCTGGGAGGAGATGCGAACGGCCGACGGTGAACCGACACTGAGCCGACATTGGCCAATGCTGGCTGAGAGTCGGTCCTTCCTCATTCCCTCCTCGATTACATTTCACTCCTCAAAGGCTCTCCAATGAGATGAGACATGGCCACGGTGAACCAACACTCGGCCAATGTCGGGCAAAAACTCACCGAAAGGCCATCATTCTTCATCTCCGGGCTGTACAAGAATCCTATCCAAAGATTAACATCATAACCCCTAATATCGCGCCCATACATCTCCGAATACCTAAAATTCAAATCTAATCGTCAATCTCCATAACCTCATCCAGACCAATCCCAGATAGATCGATTCCAATTGCACCTGGAATCCACTTCAACCAAACAGATAACGAATCCTCTCTCCTCTCATCGCGCGGAGTAAACAAGAATAACTTCGACACAGCTAATAAATTTTCGCCCAGCTCCAAGAGGCATCAATTACCCTTACGAAAAAAAAAAACAAATAAAACGAAACTGCGAAGGCACCTTTCGACAGGAAGTCAAGTTGAAGTACTTTAAAATAAACGAGTACGAGAAATGAGGAGTGGAAAAAAGAGGCATTGTCGAGTAAGACAGAGAAAAAAAAGTGAGAGAAGGTGCCTAGAAGTTTAACGGCTTTTCGCGGGACAGCTTATCGTCGCGTCTTACAGCCTTTGAAATCTCCTCCTGTCCTCGGCATCTAATTTCCGTTAAAACATGAATGAAAAACCCCTTTTGTCGGAGAGAAAAAAATATTGTCACTGGGAACAGCGATGGGTGGCTTTTAATCGATTTTCAGGAATCGATTATTTTTTTCTGAAGTAACGATTCTTCTAGCGAATCAATGACTCGAATTTGAAAGATTTTTTTAATATTTTTTTTTTGTGCATCGAAAACAAATTATTCTTGCGGATGCAATTTTTTGGAAATCGATTATGTAGAAAAAGCGATTTTTCCAGATCGAACCTGTTTTCGATAATTGCTCATCTCGAGGGCTGTTAGGGAGAGAGAGGCGATACTCAATGGAAATGTCTCAAGAATCAATTTTTTTTTGTGGAGTATCAATTCTTCTATCGAATCGATTAATTGAATTCAACAGATTTTTCTATTACCCTTTTTTTGTAAATTGAAAAAAAATATTCTCGCATATTCGATTTTTCAAGATCAAATCTGTTTTTGATAATAGCCAATCTCGAGATCTGTTAGGGAGAGAAGCGATACTCAATGGAAATGCTAACAGATAAATAATGAGGGCAGAAAATTATTGAAAATTGTTTCGGGATTTTATATTTCAATCTTGACGCCCGATGTTACACTCGTTTATAAGAGAACGTCTTATATATCTTTGAAAATTGTTGGGAGAAGGTCTTTCAGCATTTACGACGGGTAATTGTTGCCAGTCGAAGGCATTCCATCGAGTCATTCCGCGGAAACGCCCGGGAAAAATGTGTCCGCCCTTTCCATCCGACCGAGTATTTTTGCTCGCAACTGTAGCAGATTTTTTTTTCCTTTTTTTTTTTTATTTTGTTTTCCCTCACTCTACGATTTTTCTTTGTCGACTGCTCCAGATCCTTCGGTAGGAATCAATTTGAAACATCTGTAATGCAGGAGTCAACTTGCTTTTCCATTCTGCGCTCTTATTTCTAATTTTGTTTTATTATTATTATATTTTTCTTCTCTCGTTTGAGAACAATGAAAGTCAGCAGAAGTGTAACAACTAACGGAGGTTCATTCAATTTTTTTGGCTGCTCTTTTGTTTTCAATTTAAATGATCAAGTTCAATCATCCTCCCGATCCTTCAGATGATGATGCACTACACCTGTTGAGAGGATAAATTGATGTACCTAATGAATTATCAAATTTCGATGTGGTCAAGGAAAATTATGAATTTCCGTGTGAAAAGAACTGGTTCCTCACTCCTGATGACTATGAAAGACGGATGATTGTTGGTCATGATAGTTTCCTCATACCTTTTTTTTTTGTTACCTGAGAATATTTCGGCAGCTGGTAGGTGCCTGGGAATCATCTTCCCTTTCAGCTAAAAACTAATCCGTCCAATTATACGGTCTTTGTCTTCTAATTTCGGACGACTTCCCTCTTGAGAAGGCAAATTGCGCAGAATGAGATGTTCAGAAGTATTGCACAATTATTAATAATTATTAAATTTTTCACTCTCATTTTCCATGGGAGCAGTGGCCAATATCTCCTGAGCTCACTTGAGGGGGTGGAGAGAGGTAAATTCAAGAAAAATCAAGAACAATTTTCCCCCATTTTTTGTTGTTAATTCGTTAAAATAGCGTTCTCCGTGTAATGTTTCCTCGGAAATCTACATTTCTTGAGGCAAAACTGTCATCAGCCTCTCAAACTTGAACATTTGATTTTTTCATACTGAACAATAGTTTCAATATAATTTATCTAATCTATTATTATTACATTATTATTTATCATCAATTTATCTATCATCTTTTTTTTCTAATATAATTAACAAACATCAGTTCTTAATCATGAGCAATTCGGGAGAACCTGCATTTTCAAATTTATCTCATTATAATAATTTCCTGTAACCCCTGACAAAACTGATTTTTAAAATGGCTTTTCCAAATCGGTCTATGATCTTGAAAATGTCTAATTTTGAGTTATTAATTCTTTTGTCAAAAACCAAAATAGATTTTTTGGAATTGAGTCCGCAATTTTTCCGAACTTGACCCCTAAAATTTTATGACTGATGTCCTCGCTCTAGACAAGGAGAAATGCCAGAGAGAGAGAGAGAGACAGAGAAAGAGACGGGCTCATCTCAATTTACACTGATGGGTGAAAAAAAAGGCTCTCCTCCATTTTCCATCCCCCATCGAATTTTTCCCCGAGGTATAGTGGGTGCATGCTCTCAGCATTGTCCCATATCCACTTGAGACTACACGTCTCTCCGACTTGGAGACACGTGATAAAGAAGGAGGGAGCTATGAAAAAAAGAAATAGTCAAAGATGGCGTAGGAAATCGTGACTGAGAGAAGGCGAAAGAGATCACTCCTCGGCCTTGTCGCGACGACGTCCTCCACCCGGTGTTTGTATGTTTGTGGCATTTTTTTCTATAAGGATATATATATTTTTTTTTATTTCACATATTCGCTTGCGCCACGTAACGAGACCACAGGCAAAAAGAGAGAGGAAAAAGGCGTATATTTGTAACGACCCGTGGAAATATGTGTGGCGTGACAGTGGCACGCACGTTTATAACACAATTGTAAGGCCGGTGACACATACGTTCGTTTTTCAATCAATATGTCTGAGTGGTTGGCAAAACAGTTTTAAGATGTGAGCTCGGCATATTTTTTGTGTGGGTAAGGACCTCCGTCGATTGCGATATCACAGCCGGGGACAAGTTTTTTTATCCGCCCTTAAATTAATTTTCCAGTCTTTGAATTAATTTTGTTGCTATCCGTCGATTAATTGCGCTTTTAAACTAATCATTTACGCTTCCAAAAACGTATTTCACAATATATACACTTACCGAGGCGTAATTTACGTTGTTTGCTGAGCGGAAAATACGTTTTTTGACACACTGTGGGTGAAGTGAGATTTTATGCATGCGAAGCGTGCGCAAATCTTCACTTCGCACATATTGTATCAAAAAATAGGGTTCCATACTCGCGGGAATAGTGTTTTTAAACGCGTCGTCGGCTTGTGCTGTAAACCTCCCACGAGCCCATAAGAACTTTTCCGCAATCGTATCGAAATATACTATTTTGCAACATCCCCGTGGAAAGTATTGTTTTATGCATCGTTTTCTGTGCGTAAAGTGGTACTTTTCGCATTTTTTGACAAGTGTATGCATAAAATAAAATAACTGCGCGTAAAAATTCATGTTAAGCCCTGTTTTATACATTACGCACGATTTTAGTTTATTGCTCAATACACCTCACGTTACGCTTGAAAGAATCGTAAGTGTCAATAAAACACTGAAACCGTGTTTAGTTATAGGCCCCATCCAGTGAGGTTTTCATCAAATTTTAATAATTGTCCTCACCTGTTTTTCACAATCATTGATAAAAATGGGCAAACACTAACGAAAAGAAAAAATTGAGATGAAACAGCAATATTCCATTAATAATTGTACGCTAAAAGATGGAAATTATTATTTCCTTTAGAAGAACCAACTTTTTTCTACTTTATTCTTAAAAAAATATGAATATTGAACCAGAGGATTCAATTTTCTCATTTTGCTTAGATTATTCAAATTGTCGAAGACATTAAAAATATTGAGACAATTGAAACCACGAAATTTTTGTTGAATGTTACTGTAGTCAATTGTTCTCACAATTAGTTAAATAATAAATAATAATTTTGTTAAAGTAGATACATCATTAATACAGGCAATTGGTTAACCTTCCAGCTATCCCTCAAATTAGTACCTTCGTTTCTAATATGTTTTACGGACTAATTACTTCTTTCAAATTTTTTATTACCCAAATAATATTCTTTTTAATTTTACTGTCCAGTTGGATAGTATGTATCATAATCCTCGATAAATTTTCGTCATTTTCCGTGAGTGGTCAAAGTAATAGGCGGATAACGGAACAATAATTTATACTAATTTTTTCTGTCAGTCTTGTGTCGAAATTAAATTACGGTTAATTAAACGTAAATTACGACCAAAACAATCTCACTGACGTTAATATTTTTCTATCTGAAATACCCAAAAATGATAACAAAAAAATCCATTTCTATCCTCTTCATTTTGATTAATTAATGATTATTATAATTGAATTTCAACGCATTATATTGCAGTTATGAACGATATCCCCCGGGCAATTCCCAAAATTCGACAGTTTCACGTGAAATTACCTCCTCAAGTATCTCTCGAAAATAGCCGGAAGGGGATCAATAAAATGGGCCTCTGAATCATTTATCCGTGATCAACGGTGAGGACGTAGGACTGGTTTTGAAAATTATGGAAATGGTTCATCTTCAATTCACCATTATAGCATCCCTCTCATTTTCTCAACATCTATCCGTTGAATCCACCAAACGAGACCGATGACGGATGTGATGTATAGCATTTTGGCATATGGCTATACAACGCAATGCAACGGGGCGAATTTATCGAGGGGCACCAGAAGTGAGAGGTGCCCTACATAAGTGCCCCCCTCCCCCCTCCGTTTTCCCTGAAGAATCCTCAAAGGGCCCAGATTTATACTCCTCTTTCTTCTCGGATTTTGTACTCTAGTAATCTGTGATTCTTAGACATTTGGTACTCCCGCCGAGTGAAAATAACATTGGAGATTAATCCGCCAATTTATCGGGCCCAAGTATAGCCTCTCCATTCAATCGGAAATATGGAAAAAAAATAGGGAGAGGCTAATCCACTTTGACGTTTTTTTTTCAATTCAGAGAAAAGATCTGGAATCGGGAGAATGGAAAAAGAGAAATATTGAGGAAATTGAGGCATTTATCGGGAGTCAGATACTCGGACTGTCGCAATATTAAATGGAAAGAGAATTTTTACGGTCTCTTTGGGCAGTATTCAATTGTGAACCGCTCAATTTGAGAATTTTGGGAATCTCATGTCCATATTTTTTCAAGTGCCAATTGGAGGGTTAAAAGCCCCTCTTTTATTTTCTAAGAATTGTTTAATATCAGACTTGAAAATTTGTATGCAAAATATTTGCAAAGTCTCAATCTGGAGACAAGCAATTTCTGTCTTGTTCGTTTTTCTTTGTGGGGATAAAGATTTATAAATATTTGTCAGTTTTGACCATCTTAGCAACACTTCCCAGGTCTCCAATTTCTATTTTCGACTTTTTTAAAAACAGAATCTCGATTCAAGAATTAGAAATTTCATGTGTTCTTCCTGCGTCTCAATTTTAGGACTAACAATTTTTATTGAGATCTTTTAAACTCCCACATTGAGGGCTTTTGAAAGTTTCAATTTAAAAATTCAAAACAAGTACTTTGGACTTTGAAGAAATATGTAATTTTTTGCATTCTCAGCGAAATCAACTGTTTTTAATATAACATTTTCGATTTATTTATCCGCTTTCATTGAGACATCTCGTGACTTACGACATCTGTCTCACACTTTTCCCGTCTACCAAAAACCTCAGGGACTCTTCCGTAATTACCCGAAAAATTAACCGTTGAGACAGGAAGAGTTCAGTTTTTAATTTTTTCCACTCGTCGATATTTTTCATCCTCTTTCTGAATACGAATGTTTTTTTTTACCCCAACTCTTGAGTGAGTTTGGAAGTCTAGCCGGTGGCTCATTAATGCCATCATCGTCTGGCTTGAAAACACATCCTCGAGTTATGCCCCTCTCTAAAAGTCCAAGGTATTATAATCCCAAATTGACCATGACTCTCACCAAAAGATGTTTCAACCGTACAAATCATCTCGTGTTTCAACTAAAAACGTCATTAAGGTCGTGAATAATTTGAAAATCATTCTCTCACGGATGAAAAAAAAAAATCTGAAATGTATGCATTAACTCATTAAATCCAATTATATCGATTAAATAAATTAGCACGAACGAAGGTCATCTACACGTCTTCTGAAACAGTGTATAATCAATGTAAAATGCTGATGTAAAAATGTGTGTCGTAAAAGGACGACGGAGCTTAATATATACAAGAAATTTTGAATAAAGAAGTTGGCTAGGAACCGGCTAGCTCAGTCGGAAGAGCACCCAATGCATAGTCGTTACGGATTCTAAGAGTAATCATTACTAAATATTCGTTACCTCGTTACTTGTTATAAAATGATAAAATCAATATAAAAAAATGAGAAAAAAATCCAGTTGTATTTTTTTGACATATTGTCTGTAAAGTGAGATGTTGCGCATGCTTCGCACACATTATGTCAAAAAATAGAGTTCGAAACGCGGCGGGAATTATATTTTTAAACGCGTTGGATTATATCACTCGCCTCCGGCTCGTACCATAATCCCGCAATCGTATCAAAATGTCCTATATTTACCCACCTAAATATTTACGGAATAATGTCATAATTAGCATGTAAAACATAATTTGTCGCACATTTTTCGGCAACAAACTAGTCCTCTCAGGAGGCAACTCTCTTCCAGGTGGAAAATAGCATATTTCTCACCTAGGCAGGCAAAGTAGACAACTCGTCCTCGCGTGCAAAATTACGACCCAAACCGAAGGCTGTAAGGACGTGGGGAATGCTTGTCTGATTCGCCTCCCGAGGGTTGAATACGTTTTTTCGTACTTCGAGCGTTTCTAACCGAGCGAGGTGAGCGAACTGAGCCAACTGAGTGAACTTAGAACGCTCACTTTCGGTCCATGCAGGCAGAAAGAGCTCTCTATGGCGTGTGTTCCAAAAAAAGCCGTTCATTTCGGGTCCTACAAACACTCGCCCATTTTTTTGCACACGGAAAGAAATTTATGAGCAAAACTACCGCTCCGTTTGGCATTCGTGTTGCATTTTCGACGTTCCGGAAAAATTACGCAAGCGCATAGTAAAATTCCAAAAATTATGCACACGTTTAGACAATTTTTAGCGAGGGGTAAATCAATTTACTGAGAAGTCGGGGAACTTTTATTGTACTCCTCACCAACTTTTAGTTCTACTGACTGTTTTTCTCCGTTTGGAGTAAAATTTTTTTGTAAATTTACTGAGAGTAATAATTTTGAGTCCCATCCCACTTTACCCAGATCCCATCCAATAACATCCTGCGACGTCACGAGAACGTAAATAGAAAAATCCACTATTGAGCTAGGTCCCGACAAGCGGACGAACTTCGCCTGGCCCTCTCCATTCTTCCTTCCAATGATTGAAAAAAAAAAATCAAAATACCTGAATATATTTATCCATATGAAAAGAAAAAGGAAAGAGACGGGGAATTACGTGTGGGCCGATACCGCGGAACAAGCGAACTTGACACGAACAAGGACGCGTTTTGAAAGGAGGAAATACTTTTGAAAAAAATATATATATATAATATTTAACGTGGCCGAGTCGTTAAAGGACAGACCCAACGAGTCAGCTGTTTAGCCATGGAAAAATTACGTAACATCGAATGTGAATTACAACTCCTCGAGATTGTGCTCAACCCAACAATAATTACGGGTCTTGAGCTTCTGAACTTGTGCGCTAATGCGCCTAATGTTTAACCTGTGAAGTCATCGTCGGCTGTTAACATCCGAGAATTTGAGAAGAAAAAAATTATATCTCGTGACTGTGATAAATTACTTTGGTATCCGTGGTTTACGATAGTTTTGCCTCATTCTCTCCCTCCATCCGTAGCCAATCCGAATAGCATAATCCGAGCCGAGTGGGATTTCTTTCGGAATTATAGGAACGATTGAGAGAGACAGATGGTGTAAAATGTTGCGCGATCTCTATGCGGTAGCGAAATAAGGAGGCTAGAGCGCGTGAGTCCAGTCGGGTATACATGCCTTAAGGCTGTACAGGCATGATAGACAAGGTCAGCCACGGCTGTCTGTGTAGTTTGCGCTAGCGTGTGGGTACACCTGGGAAAATTATTTATTTATTTGTCTCAACAAGAATTTGACAGCCGAAGTCGACAACGGAAGATTCAATTTTTTTTTTGTTTTGTCGTTTTTTGAGATTTTGATTTTTTTCTATGTTTAATACGGACGGCAGAGGACACTTCTCGTATTAGAATAAATAATTATCAAGGATAATAATTTATTTGAACCGAATAAAGTAATTTACTTACGCAGTATGAAATAACGTTTTTTTTAATTCCTCTTTTGTGGAGATTTTTCAACATTCAAGGCTGTCGATGATTGATGGAGATGTTGTAGACATCTCGACAATGATTACACTAATTTATTACATGGAAATTTTAAATGTCAGCTGTGAGGTAATAATTTTCAAGTGGAATTCGACAGGTAATGGACAATTTGACATTAAATTCAATTTAAATTTAAAAAAATGGAACATCACATGAAATCAATGTCTAATTTTGAATCTTTATATTCTTTATATATGAGGGAGAACCATTGGATATCTCGAATGAACTCTCGAAACATGTTCGACAAATTAATTATGTCCTTATAAATCTCCAAAATACCAATGACGTTAAATCTCGGACGTGCTATTCCTCTCTCAATTTTAGTCCCTTGAAGAAATTTCACCTTTACACTGTTGCAAATTCTAGGCATTTCACATCGAGAAAATGGACAAACTGTTCAAGAAATAAAATTTTCTTTTCCACAAGTCACCTTGAAACTTATCTTGCCGGTAAAATTTCTCTGTTCCAGATATTTGGAAGTAAAGCGGACCTCCAATTGCACACCCAAATCCACATGAGGGAGGCAAAGCCCTATAAGTGTACGCAATGCTCAAAAGCATTTGCCAATTCATCGTATCTATCTCAACACACACGCATACATCTCGGTATAAAACCCTACCGTTGTGAAATATGCCAGCGTAAATTTACCCAGTTAAGTCATCTCCAGCAGCACATACGCACACATACAGGTGATAAGCCCTACAAATGCCGTCATCCTGGCTGTACCAAGGCATTCAGTCAGCTGAGTAATTTGCAGAGTCACTCGCGCTGCCATCAGACTGACAAACCCTACAAGTGCAATTCGTGTTACAAGTGTTTCTCAGATGAGCCAAGTCTACTTGAGCACATACCAAAGCACAAAGAGTCTAAACACCTGAAGACTCACATATGCCAGTACTGCGGCAAATCATACACCCAGGAGACATATTTGGCAAAGCACATGCAGAAACACGCCGAGCGTACAGACAAGAGACCACCAATAATTGGCAGTGGTTTGAGGCCATCGATACACTCAATGGCATCACATCATCAGGATCCACATCATTACTGGCCAAAAGTCAGCCCAGACTCGGTGATCAGTGATTTGCACGATCGTCTACCGCATCACCATGCAGCGGCAGCAGCAGCAGCTGCTGCTGATTATCATCAAAATCAAAACAATGATATGTTGTTACCGTCCCACGGGGGTCACAGGAGTGATGGCAATATTGAAAATGACTCTAGGCAACAGACACCCCAACCACCTGGCAATCATCATCCAAACAGTAGTTCAGCTTTTACACCAATTTCATCGATCTCCATTAATTCAATATCGTCAATGCAGCATCCATTGAATCCACTCAATCATCTACATTATCCCGCCAGTCATCATCCGGCATCTAGGCCCTATCTTTATGAGGCATTTAATTCTCAAAAAGCATCGCCAACGTCCAGCTCTGGTGTGACAACTGGCACAACGACTAATCAAAATACAACGTCATTTCCCAATCAATTGATAAGTTTACATCAGATTAGAAATTATGCGCATCAACCTAATCTTGGTAATCTTGGTAATCTTGGTAATCTAGGGAATCTCAGTAATTTGGGCAATTTGAGCGCGTCAATGGAAGGTCATACGTTGTTGGGTGGACTCAAAGACAAACAGTGAATGGAAATATTGAGGGGAGAAAAAAATAATGGTTTAATTTTTTTGATTTTCATCAATGATTATTTTTTTTATTCCCATTCTACTCTCTATTTTCTTTTTGCTGTTATGGTTTATTTAATTTCTCATTAGGGACGGTGAATTGTGGAGGATGGACGAAGGAGGATCTGGCTTGGAAAGTTCTTTGAAAATTGAGGGGAAAAAAATTGCGGTGCGATAATTTTTTATTTTTTGGAAGAAAAATGTTTGATATGCCTCGAGGGCATTTCTCTTTTTCAACGACGAACTTTTCTGGGAAAAAGTGTGGGAGGAAAAGGGCGTTTTTTTTTCAGTTGATGTTTTTTTTCTCTCGATTTTTCAGAGGAACATTTCACGAAGTTGCTGAGTCCGATTGCTCGGGATATTATAATTAAAATAGGGGGGATGGAGGGAGGGGGGCGAAAGTAAATGATGTACTTATTCGCGATTACTGCGCAATGGTAAATTGGGGCGGTTGTTTTTATTTCATTCGCGACTTAAGGGAAATTTTTGTTTTTACATACGGAAAAATCTACATGTGAGGTATACTTTCTTGAGTGCAATTTTCCATTTTGGTAAACGTATTTTACGTTTATGAAGCTTAATTTTGAGGTTCTTTGAGCGTTTGTGCTTGAGAAATTATAATTAACGCCATCATAAGTGTAAATTACGCTCCATATGGCCAGGGATAATTCCCAGAAAATGCATCTGTAATTTACGCTCCATCACTGGACGTAAATATATTTTAGAAAGTGTAATATACGCTTAGATTTTTCTGTGTGTACATTTAAGAATTTTTTTTTTCAATCTGTGATTAAGTGGAATAATGAAGAGGGAAAAAATTGATATATAATGTCACAATTATTTTTCTTTTCATTCTTCGATTCGTTCGATTTAATACGAAGAAAACGTCAAATTTTATTTAATACATTTGTTTATTCTACTCAATTACAGAGATAAAAAAAGGATGGAGAAAGAAATTTAATAATTAATGAAAATACACAAATTGAAGCACGTACACACTCCACGAGGGCACAAATCGCGAGAATGTATTGTTAGTTGTGACAGAGAGTGAGAGAGAGAGAGAGAGAAAGAGCGAGAGAGAGAGAATGATAGAGTGAATATTTAGAGAGAAAGAAAATAGAGTAGGTTACGATGGTGCCACGAAATAAAGGGAAAAAATTGGAAATGGATTTAAAAAACTAAGAAAAACACACGTACGAAAGATGTGTTGACTGCATAAGAGAAACAGAAAAAAAAGTAAGCGGTAGAGAAACTTCATTGTACATAGCTATTATATAAATATATATAAATAAAATATTATATATTATTAATTATTAATATTATTAATTATTAATTAATATTTGGTAGGTGTGTAAGGTGGATTTAAAAGAAGAAATTATGAAATAGACTTAATGAGATGGAAAAAAAAATAATAATAACGGAGAAAAAAAAAGAAAATTATTCTATGTACCTTGTCCGAGGAAAAGTGAGAAGAGGGGGAGATAACTGACGCTGTCCAGCATTTTTTTCTCAATTTGCCTTCTTGTTTTTTTCTTTTAATTTGTTTTTCAATTCATTGGATATTATTGCCACTACAGGATGAGAATTTTGTGATTTTAATGATGTGAAAAAATTCTCCGTATTCAAACTTTCATTAATTTTGTCAATCACTAATTTTTTTTTAAACCAATTACAAGCGATTTTTTAATAAAAAAAAATAGCATTCATTCGAGCGAGAGAATTTTTTTAGTTGTGAAAAAAGAGAAAATTTGAGTGGATTGTAAATCGAAAAGAAAGAAAGGAACGAAAACTGTAGATAATTTCTTGTTACGGCGCAAACTCGAGATCAGCCATATTGAAAATAAAGAAATCCATCGATTTGTGCTCAACTTGTCCTGAAATTCATCGACAAATCATTAACTATCATTTGATCACTTTTATTACACAATTCCAACGTGACAAATCATCGGTAGGTTGTTTAATTATTTTTTTCCAAGTGTTTGAAAACTCGAGGTTGTACTCAATTTTCAATATGGCTGATCGGATGTCTATTTTAATCTCGAGTGAGTCGCCCCATCTGTGCTCAAGTTGTTTAACTTAGTTTGTTATTAAGAAAGTAATGATATTCTACCAATTATAACGAATTAATTGTAATTGAAAGCCAGAAAAAATCGCTCTTTTGATTTTCACGATAATGTAATCATTTGAACAAACAAAAAAAAATTTATTAAAACAATCACTGATAAATATTCATTCACATTTTGTTTCTATTTTAAATTGAACGAAAGTGATATATAAAACTTGACAAAATAAGGACACATTGTAATGGATGAGACAGTTCATTTTTACGTGTACAAGGGATAGAGTGAACGATTGAGTGCTAGTTAATTTTAAAAAAAACAAATGAGTTTAGAACAATTAATGAAGAAAATGTTCAATTTACTTTCTTTTATGGGGAACAAATAAACAAAAATTATGTTACGGGAAACCGGACCTCGCGCTTTAATTGTGATTTCTTTTCTGTCTATTCTTAGTTTTCATTAATTATTATTATAATATGATTTTCGTTTAATAAACTATCCCGTTTAAAAAATCCTAATTATTTGTTGGTTTTTTTAATTGCATTTTCATTTATTGGGAAAACAGAAAACTTATCATTTTGGGGCTAAAAAGAATAGAATGGAGTTTTCTATTTTAGCAGTAAATTGATAAGTTGGAAAAATTAATGATTGTTCCCTGATAATGTCCCACCCTTTCCGAAAATCTATTTCATTTCAGATCTCAGATTAAGATAATTCCATAGACGCTCATTGGCAACATAATAATATTGATCATCAAAAAAAATATCCCCTGAAAATTTCTTCATGGACCAAGTCAATTGCAATTAATGAATTGGTTGTTTAAAAAATAATTTAAACAATAATAATTTCGGTATTATATTTTTGTTTAAATTCCGAACGATTTAATATGGCTTCCAGAATAAAATCTCTACAGATGCCGTCCAAAAGACTACGAGAGAAAAAAAGCTTTAGTTGAGAGATGAAATGAATAAACAAATTCTTTTCTACATCAAATGTTTTCGTTGTGAAGTGGCCAATTGAAATTCGACATTTTTTCATTTAAAATATCATTTATCCCCGGAATGCAATATCCGTTTCTTTTTCGATTTATTTTTTAATAATTCTATACGAATGACGGATTGAGAGACTTGTCCAGGTGAGAATGCGTGTAACAAAGAAATGAAAAATAAAAACAATTCACCAAAACTAAATGAGTGGTACGAACAGATCTGTGATATTTAACTGTAAAAAAATTATTTGAGAATTTCAATTACCTAGAGGATGAGAACAAAAAACTCATTACGATTGAAGAGGCAAAATTTTAACTAAATCACGTAGTAGTTAATCGATATGTATTTTACAATGAATAATTATTAAGAGTAATTGCCATCGCTCGAGTTGAAAATTTTCAAGTTGAAATCGGTCCATCGAAACTCAGAGAAAAATGAATTTTCAACAAAAAAAAAATGGTCAATTTTTGTAATGGCAAAATTTTGCAACGTCAACTTGAGATTTTTCCACGGCCGATTGATCGAGAATTCATAAGCCAATGTGTTTAATCGTTTCCTGTTTGTAAAATTTCAGAAAAAATAAATAAAAATATATGCTAAATGTTTCCTAAAACGAAAAATCACCAATCAATGAAGAATCGAAAAATTTTCAGGCGCGGAATATAAAACAAAAATTTTAGATCGTACATTAAATTTTGTTTCTACTGAAGATTTGAGTGTCGCGCCTCTTCGTGCCCTCATACTAACAATTTAATTATTTTCAAGTTTTGAAAAATTGTCCCCCAGCGAACCCTCAACCAACAACGAGATGAATTTTTCGATTTGAAAAAAGTTACTACCGAGTGAAAAAATTGCAAAATTTTAAAAATAAAAAAAAATATCCTTAAGGTTTTACGGTACACAAAGAAATACATAGAAAAATAGAATAGATAAAAATTAATAAAAAAAAAAATTAAAAAAATAAAGGGAAATAACAAAACGGGCGTCGATTGTGTGACGAAGTGAAATTTCCTGACTAAAAAAATGTTTTTCCATCGCCACTTTTTCGAAAATCCGAGTAAACGAGACGAAAAATTAAGAAAAAAAACAAGAGTTATTTTAGATGTAATTTTTTTACCATCAAATTTTTCTGTATAAAAGTGATCAAATTATATGATTATTGTAATTTAAAATCTTCGAAAGTTCTCAAACAAATAGCACAAAATGAATAAATTTAAATTCTCGATAACTTCATAGTTATTAAGATCGTACGCCCGTAGCCAATACGCGTCTATGGTTATAGATTTATTCTAGATGTATCAATAAAAAAAAAGAAATGAAAATGATTAAAAAACGTGAAATGGAGAGAAATTGAAAACTGTGTTCTTCTTTTAATTAATTTTCATTTTTATAATGTGGACTCTTTGTATAAGATACTTCAGGGGTAGTAAAAGAAACCGAAATGGCAATCCTAGAACCTTCAAACCTCGAGAAATCTTGCCGAGAGTCGACTGTACCTGACTTCCTGTCTTTTCCTACCTTTTTGATTATCCTTACTCACTGGTTGAAATGAAAAAAAAAATCTGATAACAGTATATTTTGTAACAAGTGCAGAAAATGTTTTCTGCACTTGCTACGAGCAAAAGTTTCCATCGCAATGCACCTAACAGTTCACGTTGCGTCACAGCGTGCTAAAAAACAACTTTTTTTATCACACCGTGTCGAAAAAGTAACTTTTCTGAGAAAGTGCTTTGAAAGAAAATGGTTGTCATAACGCTGTGATGAAAAGCGACCATTTCGGTGCATTGCGATGGAAACTTTTGTTCGTAACACGTACAATAGTATATTTCGTAACAAGTGAAAAAAAAATGGTTTTTGGCCAGTGGGAGGTTTATATCACGAGCCGAAGGCGAGAGATATAATCCCACGAGTCAAAAACCACTTTTTTCACGAGTTACGAACATTATTTTTCATCTCAATGTGTCGAAAAAACCCTTTTCCGACACAGCGTGATGAAAAAACTGTTTTTTTGTCTCATGGGATTATATCACGGGGCGTAAACCACTTTTTTCCGCTTGTTACGAAATATCCTATTTCGCCGCTCTGAGAGGAAAGTCACATCTTGCGCACGCTCCGCATGCCCAAATTCCCACTGCCCACCGTTGAAAAAAACGTTGAAAAAAAAACCTAGTGATTCTCACAATTTCGATTTTTTGGTATAAATTGATTTTTTGAAATCACCAATCTCCCTATGTGATAGTAATTTGATAATATGCTACCACCTGGACGTGCCCAACAAAGCCCGCATTATCAGCTCTGTTTTACCGACTCTAACAATTTATCATCAGTCGAGTAATTTATCGACCGTCGGACAAGTTGACAATTATCGAATAATTTACTGACTGTCGTACAGTTTATTAATTATCAGGTAACTTATGGACTATTGATAACTAACGGGGGTTTTTGCATCGATTATCTCGAGCAATCTGATCATCTCGTAGATACCTGTCAAACTGAGCCAGTGAAACACCCTGTGCAATTGTCAATCCTAATAATTAAATAACCAATTCCAATAATCAATCAAAAGCCCAATCCTTCCTATGAAGAAATAAACGAGAGGATCATAGAAATGGCTTTTCTCGAGGTACAAAAACAATATAATTCAACTAAGCCACTCGCGTGCAATGATCATTCATTGATCTATAACCTCAAAATAATTTTCTCCATTCCACAATAAACTAATATAATTGAATCGTTGATGTTGCAGTGGAGAAGATTCAATTTTTTCGATCTCAAAAAAGAAGTCGATGGAGGAAAAATTGCTGAAGCTCTCGGGGTGAGTATTTTAATAATTTATATATTTTTTTGTTAATACCTAAATGATTACCCTTTTGATCCATTTACTAATTGTCATAAAATCAATTATTCCCCAAGTCGGATGTCCCACAGCTAAAGAAAATATTCTGAATCCATGAACTGACTGAAAGAATTAATGAATCAATTAATTTAATTCTCGATAATGTTCTTGAAATGTAACAAACAATAAAGCTTGAAAATATCTTCGAAGAACACAATTTTTGGTGAACGTCTAGTAAAGTTTCGAACATTATTTGATTTTTCATTGCTTACCCTGGTAGAGTTTAAAAGTGGGCGATGAGAAATCCAAATTGGCCGAATGCCGGCCGAGAGTCGGTCATTGCTTATCCCCAACCAGGCTAAAGAAACTCGAGTTCTGGACATTTCCCCAATTATTAGTGATTATTTCAACTACCTTCCAGCCTCTTAATACCCAAATCCGCAAAAAACCAATAGTCCAAATTGTATTGTTTTCCAATAAAAAAATATTTTTAGAATGCCCGAGTGCGTGCATCCACAAGTGGAAATGGCAACCTAATATTCGGTGACGACACAGGCAATATTCACGTTGTTAAAAGAACGTATCAAGTATCATCATTCCGAGCTTACGAGATAACGCTAACTCTCGCTGAACAAGTAGAGCATTCAACTTACCTCTTCACAATCGGTGAGGACGATCCTGGCTGTAATCCAACCATAAAAGTCTGGAACTTCAGTAAACTCGATAAACAGGAGAATCCAACATGCGTGAGGATAAGCCGAGCAATCCCAAGTTTCCGGCCGGTTCCGGCAACATCTCTGTGCGTCCATCGGAGCTTAACTCTGATGGCAGTAGGTTTTGGGGACGGTTCCATAATGCTCTACCGCGGCGATCTGACTCGTGAGCGAAAGAACAAGATCAAAATATTGAAAGACAGTACAGCACCAATAACAGGCCTACGAATTCGCTCGACTGGCAAGCAAAATCACCTTTTCGTGGCGACAACGATGAACGTGTACCTCTACAACATAACCGTGAAGGACAAAGAAGTCAAGACAGTCCTAGACAATATGGGCTGCGCGGACAGGTGTAGCGTACTCGCAGAGACGAATCAGGACAGTCACTTTATGATTGGCCGAAGTGATGCGGTGTACTGTTACACTCTAGACGGTCGTGGTCCATGTTACGCGATAGAGGGTCAGAAAACAATGCTCGACTGGTTTCGTGGTTACCTCGTAATAATAGCCAAAGAGTCTGGGAATGTTCCGCGATCGACGACAGTCTCGTCCAAGCCATCGACTATCGAGCCCATACCTCCAGGGGCAGACAAGCATATGATAACAGTCCTGGACATTCAGAACAAATTTATAGTCTTCTCTGCTTCAATGCTCTCGATCCAAGCGATCCTCTCGGAATGGGGCGGGCTCTTCGTTCTCTCAGGCGATTCGAAACTCTACCATCTCGATGAGAAAGACCTCCAGTCTAAGCTCGCTCTTCTCTTCAAGAAGAATCTGTACGATGTTTCCATCAGAATCGCGAAGAGTCAGCAGTACGACAGCGAGGGCTTGGTAGACATATTCCGCCAATATGGCGATCATTTGTACTCGAAGGGAGATCACAATGGCGCGATAGAGCAGTACATCCGAACCATAGGAAAACTGGAGCCATCTTACGTAATTCGAAAGTTCCTGGACTCGCAGCACATCGACAACCTGACGACGTACCTTCAAGCACTTCACAAGGAGTCCCAAGCCACTGAAGACCACACAACTCTCCTCCTAAACTGCTACACTAAGCTCAATCATACGGACAAACTCAAGGAATTCATCATGACCAAGGATCGCGAGGTGGACTTCGATGTGGAGATCGCCATTAAAGTCTGCCGACAAGCCTCGTCAGAGGACGCCCTCCTCCTCGCCAAGAAGCACAAGAAGCACGAGTGGTATCTCCGTATTCAGATTGAGGACAAGAATGAGTATAGGACAGCGCTTGAGTACATGGAGACACTGGACTTTGAAGAGGCTGACGCCAATATGAAGAAGTATGGAAGCATTCTGATAGCTAATGTACCCAGTGAAGCTACCCATTTCCTGAAGAAACTGTGCACCAACTATCGAGCTGTCGACAGGCCTCTGATTGATGAGAATGTGCTGGATGGGACGACTGAGGAGATTGTCGAGCGGTCAAATCCCGAGGATTTTATCCATCTGTTTTTGAATAATTCAGAGAGGTTGGTTGAATTTCTTGAGCATCTCGTGAAGACAGACACCAAGTGGAGTACGATGGTCTATAATACTCTTGTTGAACACTATCTACACGTTTGGGGCGCCCAATCGAGTGAAGTTATGAAAGTGCAGTACGAGCAAAAGGTGATCAGGCTGCTGCAGAGTTCAGAAGCATGCTTCGATAGGGATCAGATACTCGTTCTCTGTCATCAGCACAATTTCAGAAAGGGAGTGCTGTTTCTCTATGAGGAGAGAAAGCTGTATCAAGAGATCCTGCAGTTTCATCTGAGGGAGAGGGATAATGAGAATGTTCTGGGGACCTGCAAGAGATTTGGTCATCAGGATCCGAATCTGTGGATTCAGGCGTTGTGGTCTGTTGCCAGGGATAACAACTCCAGTCCAAAGCTTCTCGCGGATATTCTGGGAGTTGTCTCCAAGGAGAAACTACTGCCGCCGTTGATGGTTGTCGATGCTCTGTCCACTTCATTGAATTGCAGTCTTGGAGATGTCAGGGAGTACTTGAATGCGGTACTGAAAGCGGAGGAAGAGCAGACGAAACAGGATGCTGAGCTGGTGGAGAAGTACAGGGAGGATACCAAGAGACTGAGGGAGCAGATCGCCGGCATCAAGGGGAGTACCAATATCTTTCAGGGGAACAGGTGCTCAGCCTGTCATCACCAGTTGGAGCTGCCTTCTGTTCATTTCATGTGCCAGCATTCTTATCATCAGCAGTAAGTATTCTGAGAATTTCTGGGCTTATTGAAATTGTTTGGTGGCAATATATCAAGGAACTAGAATTTCTGATTGATCTAATGTTTATCGGATGGGTAAATTCGGGAATTCAGGGGATCTTTTGTTTTTCCAGTTGTTTCCAAAGCTTCTCTGAGAATGAGAATGAATGCCCGGCATGTCTGCCCAAGAATAAACAACTACTGGATCGAATCCGAGCGCAAGAACAATCCCAGGATCTACATGAGACTTTTCACAGTCTCTTGGACAGAGCCGAGGATCCTTTCTCCCTAGTCGCCGATTACTTCGGTCGTGGTGTCTTCAAAAAACTCATGATTATCACGGATGCTGATAAACCCATTGCTCCAACCGCTGCAGCTAATACTCCAGTGGCTCCAAGACTTCCGGAACCAAAGACTAATTATAATTCTTATGGGCCTGGAGTTGAGGCCAAAATAAGACTGACGGAGGGAATGAATACAACTTTAGGTGAGCAAATAGGCAAATTACTTTTTATTAACTGGATTTTGTAAAAAGAGAGATTGTGTCGAAGATAAGTGGGGGGTTTGCAAAAATTATATTTTAATTTAACAAAAATAACCTTTTTTGTTAAATTAAAATGTCTGGAAATCTTGACAAAAATTGATTGAAAGAATGAAAATTTTCATTTTCAGTCAAAACTGAATCCCGTAGAGTCGATCCATTCGAGGATCGACGCTACGCCCAAAAGCCGGATTTCTACTCATCTTCGTTGGAAGCAAATGTATCGGGAGGTGGTAGTGGCCTCTCTACTCCACGTTCCAACTCCCGCAAATCATCTCCAGTGCCGATTCGAGAGGCGAGAATTGTTAATAATCAGAGCCCCAGGGGATCGCCAGCGACTAAAGCATTCGTACCACCGAAAACTCCTATTGTACCATCGAATCCATTCGGCCGAACTGAATACGATGAGAAGAAGAATCCATTCGCTGAGGAGGGAACCAATCCCTTTGACGACGATGAGGACGACTCCACGGGCTCCAAGGAGGACGATTACAACAAGAATTTAAATCCATTTGCTAGTTAATTGAATCTTCATTGGCGTAACGTAATGGAATGTTTTTGAAGAGAATTCTCGGGGAACTCCTCTCGGAAAATTCATCCCAAATTCATTGATCTTGGAAACTTGACAGCCAATTTATTAAACCATCATTTGATGCAAGTCCATCTTAAACAAAGTGAAAAAAAATCTAATGGAAAATCCTAGTGAATTCGCTAGAACATTCTCTGGGAATTTTTCCGATTTTGACTTTTATGAGAAAAAATTTTGCAGGAAAAATTTAATAGATTTTCCTATTATGTTTGAATTTGTCTATTGAATTTCTTTTTGTTACAATTCTTGAGCAAGTTTTTTTCACTTGGATTCTAGAATTTTTTTTTTTAATTTTCATTTTCATCTTTTCATTTTTAATAGTCATGTGAGAAATCTGTCATGCGATGAATTTGTAACGGTTGTAATGAATTTTCCATGGGAGAAATTTATCTGACCCTTCTATTAACGTTTACCATGGCAATTTTTCTGTACGTAACAATATTTTTTATTCTTCTCAATTGTTACCAGCAGAATTAGCGGAAAGACTATTGATCATGAAATTTCGTTCCAGATGGATTTTTTAAATCGGTGATTTGTAAATATCTAGATATTGTAATTGAATAGATTTATTATTCAATTCGTATGAAAATGTATTAAATATTTGTACAGCTAAAAAAAATATAATAATCCTATAGGAAAGATTGTTGAAGAGGATTTCAGTCGAGAATTTTCTCAAGTGATTGTGAATTGAATGGAAGACCTTTAGACAATCATCAAATATATTAAATTCGAGGGTAGGAATTTTCGTCAAGTCCAGTTGATTTAGGTCGAGGATTCGTTGAGAGACGTTCTCCATGTATTGATTTTATCACTTATGTTAAATCCACTCCAGTTATCAAGAATCTCCGGAGTTCTGGGCCTGACTTTAACGGCCATTGAGTACTCCTTCGGGGACTGAGGAACAAAAAAATCGGAGAGATTTGGGATGAAGTCCTTGGGTCGAGGTTCTGGATCTCTACTTCTTGTCAATCTCATTGGCAATTGTTTCTCGTCTATGCTGATGTCAATGAGGTCATGGTAGACTGATTCAAAGGCGGGGATGTCCAGAGCTGACGATATCTACCGAATTGTCAAAACAAAAATAAGTATTATATCTCAAAGGGGTTAAATTCATTCAAAATGCATGGACAATATACCTTTCCATTTACAAGATCCTTATAAATCCCAGGGAGATTGTCCAAATTTCCCACGACTTTTTGCCTCCTGATTTCTTCCAATTTTTTGATTGTGCAGACAATGGAGTTGTACTCAGGTCGACTCAGCTGATCCCCAGTGGCTCCGTCGACTCTCGTCGGCTGCCCGTCTCCTCCCTCCGCTCGACTTCCACAATTGCGTGGAACCCCAGGCCCCACGAAGACTTTGGGAATGGGCCTGGCCACATGTCTCAAAACATTGACTTCATTTCTCCTAGTTTCCGCGATTTTCCTCCCTTTCATGCATGGCATCAACCCCAAAGATCCCGACACTGCAGGGCCCTTTCCGGGACACTTCTCACTCTTCCCCCCTCCAGAGCCCCCAGGAGGTCCCGTCAGCCCACCAGAAGGAATTTTTCCATTCCTCAGCACAGTTTTCAGCTTTTTCACAGAAGTTCTTCCTTCAGCTGACGTCGACATTTTTCTACTCACATTTTCCTTGTCCCCAATTTTTTTCTCAGGCTTCAGGGGCCTTACTTGTTTACCCTGACTACCTGGAGTATTTTTAGACCTCAGAATCGATTTGGAAGGATTTGGCTCAGTGAATTTGGCATTTTTATTTGGGCCCAATGCCTTCTTCGAGTCTTTTGAAGTTGAGGAAATTTGTCGTCTGGGTTTGTCTGACGTTTTAAGCTCCTCCAGCTTTTTCTGGAGATACTCCAAATCATGAGCTGATGGCTTGGGCCTTCTGGAGAGTTCCGAGGATGATGGGACTGTTGAAGATTTTTTTGTCAGGTTCATTGGAGAAACTGGGGGCTCTGGACGTGGGACTATTTTCGGTTTTGAAGGTTTTTGGAGGCTTGGCACGACATTCTCAAGGTCTGAAATGGCATTTTCATCAGGGGAATGGGAGACAAGTCTCACTGGACGTTTCAGAGTCACTATTTCCCGGATTTTTGGACCTTGGAAGGGCCTAGGGGGATTGGAGTCCTCTGGGGACTGGGTGAACCTCACCTTTGGCTGAGGTAAGGGGTCAACACTGGTCGACATTTTTTCACAAGGTTTCCACAGATTTAACCATCATAACTTCACTCCGAATGGGATACTTGTACTTTTCGAGAACTTAGGAACGATGGGACTTCACAATGCCGAAGAGCATCAGTTGGGCATGTGACAATTCAGCTCAAGATTTACTGCCAGACCTTTGTCCAAGCATGTGGAGTTCTCCGGGAGTGGCAATGAACTCGAGAAATCAAACGTTGACTCCTCCATCAACAATAATGCAATGAAGATCAGCTGGGATAACTAGCATTCTTCTGGATAATCAGTCAAGCAGCTGCTGATGCTCAGGTGGACGGCAATGACAACAATTAGTGCTCAGCGCTCAACAACCAATGGAGGGGAGCAATTGAGCAGGCCTAACCTGACCAACAGAAAAGTCCCTAGTGGAAATTATGACATCAATCCAAAACAGTCGGAAGTAACTATATAGCCTTCCTCGCTTCAGTATATAATCCTCATCGTATAACTTACTCAGTTGTTAATAAAATAGCAACAAAATAGTGCACAAATTAATTACCTTCTGACTATTATCAATAAACAACATTGTCGGCACTTTCGGAATGCACTGAAATTCACTGAAGTCTTAATTAAACTTGTAAAATCATGGCAGACGACGATTTTGATGGAGACGAGTGAGTTTTTAACCTAAAAAAATCAGCAATTTTTAATCATTTATTCTTGATTATTGATTAGGCATGTACTAATTATTAATATTAATTTATTATCGTCAATTGAAAATGTCTTAGAGTTTTTGGTGATTACAAAAATCACGCAATTTCCAAGATATACACTCAAAAATATATTCTAATGACACTGTAGGGTAGCAGACGAGTTTGATGATGCAGATGAGGATGACAATATTGAGTTAGAGCAGCAGGAGGAGGAGGGAGACAATTTCGAGCTACTTCAATCTGGGGAGGGAACGGCAGGTGTACAAAAATCTAAGAGAATAACTACGAGATACATGACCAAGTAAATTATCCAAACTTCCAAACTTATGGCTCGAAAATTGGTTACATCGTTTTACACTGAGAACAAAAAAAAAACTCCAGGAAATTTTGTACTGATTCCAGAGACAATGATGATTTATCTATAATAAGAATATGCTTTTATTAATTAAGACAAGTTGATGATTTTATTCTTGTTCTCCAATTGCCTCCGTTTTTTTTCGACAAGTATAAATTATTTTGACGAAAGTTTTCTTGTCTCAGAGAAAGATATTATTTTCCTGACAATTTTTGAGCCATGTATTTCTTCATAAGACCGAAAATATACCTCTAAACAAATTTTTGTCTCTGTATTGCTCCCACAAAATTGCTTTCTTCAATGGTCATTGATATTCTAGGTATGAAAGAGCTCGAGTTCTTGGCACTCGTGCCCTGCAAATTGCCATGTGTGCGCCGGTAATGGTAGAGCTCGAAGGGGAAACAGATCCTCTGCAAATAGCTATGAAGGAATTGAAACAGAGAAAAATACCCATAGTGATTAGAAGATATCTTCCCGATCACAGCTACGAAGACTGGGGCATCGATGAACTCATTATCACTGATCATTAAATATTCTTCATCTTCAAATAATCATTCTCTGCAGAACAAACTCAATCAGCAATTCCAAAATAAAGTTCAATTACTTTCGTAAGGCTCGTTGTGAGATTAATTAGTTTGTAAATAAATTTGATCCATCATCCAAAGTGATTTTATTTAATTAATTTGTATATGAATTACTTTACTCTATTCTTTAAGCTTCTAATTTTCAGCAGTCAGAGGAAATTTGCTCCTAAAAAGTGAAATTTCCCCATTAATGGATATAATTAAATATTCGAACGAATCCTTTGGAACCCCAGATTTCTATCGAAGTCAAACCTATCTGTCTTTCTACACGATAAACGATAATCAACTGAGGAGGTGTATTCAATTTTGCTATTTGAAGAAATGTCGGCAGCTTAGATCCACAAAATTGAAGGACTAATTCATTTTTACTACTTTCTAGAGGTGTCTTTAATTGCCGGCTCGTATAAAGCCCCGCTCTTATTCCTTTTTTTAAAATTATTGTTATTACTTGTACAAACCGGCGGTAGTGGCCGTGCGGTTAGAGTGCAAGACTGGCATGCCGATTACCCGGGTTCGCTTCGCGTCAGCGGCAGTCAAAATTGGTAAAAATTTGTAGCACTCTGATCTCACGATTCACTGGCGAGCGGTAGTGTCGTGAAAGAGACGACTGTACCTGGCCAAGGTTTGCCCCTCAGGGTGAGGTTTTCCCTTGGTCCTTGGCGAATGCGGTACAGCGGGGCCGGGGGGTGGGAAGGGTAAATACGTAAAAGCCCGAAAGGGTATACGTGAGGACAGGAAATTTTATTTATTTATTACTTGTACGAATCCCAGTTCGGCCCAATGATATTCTGTTAGCGGTACTCAGTAACACTATGTCAAATATCATATGTTCACATAGGAACACTTCTGCCAAATGGTATCATATTTCAAGAGCAGTAAATAAATTAATTAATTAAATATTCCAGATAATTCATCAATTAAAATACACATACTCATCATATAAGGTAGATTATTTATTATATCTTATGTACATTTAACATCATTTTTGACAACACCATAGGAAAGAAATGTTTCTGCTTCCTCAAATTTATCTCCAGAGTTTTTTTTTAAGACTCAATAATAATTTTCTCACTCTCACTTTCACCTCTCGAATCTACGCTTCTCTATATATCTTCGTTTTCTCCACGTTTTAATCTCTATTTACTTAGAATTTGTGACAATTTTATACAATAAAGAACTAGAGGGTCGTCCTTTCATAATTCATTCTCAAGTTCCCACTGAAAATTGGAAGATTAGAAAAACGTCTGGCGGAAGTATATTACTCACATTTGACTGTATGTTTACCGGACGGTACCTGGTTTTCTTCGTCGCTCAATTTTTTTTTCTCCATTGCTCATTTTTACCCCTCAGCTATCAGTTTGCCACATTTTCGTCATCGAAAGAAAGGCAGAAATTTGTTAATTTTTTTAATGAAAAAAAAAATCCGAAGCAGGTACTTTAGCGAGAAATTTGAGCTATACATCAGCCGTTATTTTTTGTGAATTTGTTGTGTGCCCTCAATTGTAAAATTCATACCAAATAATTTATTACAGATATTTTTGTCCCCTTAATTTTTTACAAGCTTCAAAGTTTTTGAGAAAAAAAACTTGAAAATTATAAATAAAATGCCTTCGAAGTAGATATAATTTATTTTGAAAGAGGGAAGAATGGGTTTTCAACGACACTCCATCCCTTTCTCAGTCATTCAGTCCAATTACGAGCAACAAATAAATAGGGTTTTTTTTTTCAATTTGTAATTTTGAATTATTTCACGTCGATCTTTCAATCATTTCTTCAATTTTCTAGAATAAATAATATCGAGGCATTGTTCTAATTATGTAGAAATTAAGTAGAGAGCGGCATTTGATAATATTATTTTTCGCAGTCATACGTTTTATTTATAAATTTTGCTACCGATCATGGGAATTAATTAGCTGCGCAATGGTTCTAATAACTGACTCTCCTTTAACGAATTATATTTTTGGATTTTTTTTCCCTTTTCATTAAAATGCATGGAGGATTTTCAGAATTATAAAATTTTGTTATGGATTTTCAGTGAAAAAACTGAAAAAAAAATTAAAACAGGGGTTTAAAAAATTATTCTTTTTGTAGAAATTGAGGTAAATTATTTGAAGATGATTTGAAGAGAATAAATAATTTAAATAAATGATAATAAATAAATTAAGGAAAACACCTGATATTTTTTAATGTTTCGTTAACTGGATTTTTTTTAGAAAATTGATAGACCTCTTAAAATGACCTCTGGTGTTATTAAGCGATTTGTGGATTGTTTAAAATCTTTGACATTTAAATGAATAAACGCAAAATTTTTAATGTCGTTTCACTGCCTCTGCAGTTTAATTAAAAAAGGAATAAAAAATCTTCACTGAAATTGACCACCGCTCGCGAATATACACGACATTACTACTAGCATTGAATAAAAATACAGGAATAGCTAATCAATGATAAAAGTTAATAATGGGATCTCCTAATTCTCGATGATCCATTCAAATTATTAGAATCTTCGAAGCTGCGATGAATTTTATATTTACAATCATATTTCTCAACGAAATACTCTTTATGGCGGCAAATTCTCTCTTTATCTTTCACTCTCTTTTCCTTTTACTGTCCATTTTTTTAAATGACAATTGATAAATGATATACAAAATGTCTCGTAAGGACCTCCAGAAGGTAGCGCTAGTGATAAGTAATATTTGAAATCTTTTATTAAATTTATATAACATCTGTTCTATATAAAAATCTGCATTTCCATGTGTATTTTTTCCATCTCTCATCAATGCCGTCGTCTCCTTCAAACACTCTCTAGTTTTTTTTTCTAGTTAGAAATGAGCCGTTTTTCAATCGATATTGAACAACTGATCTTCACCAAATCGATAATCGAACCAACGAGAGAATTGATTATTCGCGAATTACAAAAAACAGTTGTTTTTAAAAATCGATTAATCTATTCGTCGAAATAAAAGTCAATTTCTGAAAATCGACTAAAAATCGCTCATCTCAAACTCGAGTCGATCTCTTATATTTTCAAAATCTCCGAACTATTCTTATTTTCTAATATGATTTAACTTTAAAATCGCAAAAAATTTATAATTCAATCTTGAGATTCACTTTCACGTTACAAACATCGTTTGAAGCCAAAATTAGTGGAGAGGATAATAATTCTGGAGACAGTCTTTTTTTTGGAAAATTTGGGATAAATCCGACGTCGAGAGAACGTGAAAACCATTCAACGAAGGAAATTAATTCATTAATGCATTCTTCATTTTTTTTGTTTTCGTAAAAATTATTTTCTTGATATGTTCTTTCAGAACAACATACTTCTGACTACATTATTCACTTAGATTTTCTCATCGATTCAAACATTAACAAAACATTTTGGAAATCTCACACGAGTCGATGAAATTTCTTCTAATTGGCACAAAATTATTTTTTTCTCGTATTTTGTTACAATTTCGTTCAATGGTTTTGTGTTTCCTCAAATCACGTGAAATATTTTCTCCTGTCTTACGTAGCGTGAAAATCAGGCGAACAGATTCGATCGTAAAATCGAGACCGGATTCTCAAAAAATGTAAAACAAAACATCTAATGATTGTGAATTTTAATTTGAGTTGCCGCTATTTGAGATAATTTTTTGGTAAATTCTACCAGTAAACTAAATTCCGGCAATTGTTTTGCAAATTGTTTTCAGATTTTTATAAGTTATAAACATCAGTTTGGACTAACTTCAAAATTTCTTCATTGTAGATTTTAATTTCAGTGAATCAGAATTAAAATTTGTTAATTAATTGATAACGTTAATTTTCTCAGATTTTAATTTTTCTTCAGATTTAATCAATAAATCTAAATTGGGTTCATCTCTGAGGATTCAGACGACGATTATTTTATACTTTTCCACTAAAATTGCCCGTAAGTTTAAAAAAATTGGAAAAAAAAATTTGTCTTTCGTATTTCATTTTAAAAAAAAACATTTCGACAATTTTTAAATGAAAAAAAAATTGAAAAAAATTGACAGAATCTGTGCAGCCGATTTTCACGACTAGTCAATAAAAAAATATTCATACTTACTCATTCACAAACAGTAAAAAAAATTGTTTAAAAAATTCGCCTTAAATCTAGGCCATTCGAAATCGCTCGTTGTTTAATGTAGGCTATACATGACAAGAATTCGCTGTATAAGACATTCGATAAGTGGAACTACAACGTGAAAAAATATTACAAGATAATATCGAAAATTGATCGGTATTTTTTACATTGAGTAAGAACGAAACCGAGTATCTCTTCGGAACATACAAGTTTAATTAAAAAAAAATCAGGCAGTGATTTTTCGTTAGTTTTCGTGTTTCTTTTTCTCTCTCGTAATCACTATTTCGTATGAAGCTATATGAATGAGAATACTGGTTCCTTGGAGTGTCTCAGACGTTCCAATTCGAGTGGAATGTGTAGGATTCCTCGTTTAGGGGGCAATCGCCAATTTTTTCAAATACCAAAAACTTTTGACAAAAAATACTGGCGATTTTTTTCCCATTACTTCGTCGTTGAAAGAAAAAGTGTAGACGAAAAACCATAATTTTAATTTTTCAAGATTTACTTGTTAATTGTGAAACAAGAATTTGTGTTAAAAACCCGATTTAAAAAAAGTGAAAATTGTGAGACTCAAAAAAAATCGAAACACTAACTTTTTCAATTGAAAACATTAAACGAAAATATTCATCTAAATTTTTTCCATTTTTCATTTTTTGGACTTTTTTTCTTAAAAAAACTCAACAGGTCCCACAATTTTTAAGATTTTCCCAAATTCTTCGGTTAATCAACTAATAAATATTATTAAAAAATGATAACTTCATAACATTTCTACACTTTTTTATCCACAACAAAAAAATAGAAACAAAAAATGTCAGCTCCTTTGTCCCCAAAAACTTCTGCTACTTAAAAAAGTGGAAAGACTTTTCCCATTAAAGAAAAAAAAATCACTTAATGAAAACATCTGAGTATTAATAATTTTCGAGATCTATTTAAACGAGAAAACCCTGCGAAGTCGCTGACATTTGAGCTCTCAGTGCAGTAACACTATTCATTATTTTCTTCTGATGTCCAACGAGAGTTATACCGAGGGCTGTTAATTCTTGTACTGTTACTCTAGCTGCCGCCTCGAGTGTCATAACACCAGCTCTCTCAAAACTTTGGGCATAACGTGACATTTTTATTGATTCTAGCCATTCATTGACAGACGTCAATTGTGTCAAATCGACAGCGTCTGGGGCCAGTGGATTGGTTCCCCTGTGAAATAGATGAAAATAGAATGATATATCGATGATTTATTTATTGGCATAACCTAAGGATTTTATTTACAATTCAGGGGGTTTTATGGGGTCTAATTTGGTGTCCCTCCTCGTGGAAATTGGTTCGATAGTTTCGGTTGAATAATCACATCATTTTTAACAATTGAAAACAAAATTGGAACTGATGGCGATTTTAATTTACAGCCACTTCTATTGAGTTTTGTTGCAAAATTGAGGGAATTAAAAATAGGTCTCGTCACTTATTTTTAATACCAATTCTTATAACAATATGTATTATAAATACTGACGTATTTTCAAATGAAAATTTTTTTGTAAACAAAAAAAGACATCTTAAAATTTTTTTCGAATTTGATTTCCTTTCCAATTGATTATCGAATCTGAACAAATTGGTCAGGATAGTTTATTCAATTGTTGAAAGGAAATAAATTCTCCAAAAATCGATAATCGAAAAGTTTGTCCATCCAATTTCTACGAGGCAATGGCAACCGGGGTTTTTTAAAATCGTGAGGAGAGATATTTACACTATCAGGAGCAACTTTCGGACATTCAGATATGAAAAAATTTTCCAGAAAATTCTAACGAATTCGCTGAAAAATTCTATTAGAATTCTATGAAAATTTTACAGGATTTCTATTTATTTTACAGGAATTATACGAGAAATTCTGGTTTTTGGCGATTTTCCATTTGAATTTTTTTACTCGGATCTTTTCTGTCAAAATTATTGAGTACAAATATTCCAATGTTGTTCCGCCCAATTTGTTTTTTTTTAATTGGAAAATTTTTGTCCAATTATTTTAATGGAAGAAACTTCGGTAGAAAAATTGAAAATTGTTCCTACAGAATATCCAACAGAAATCGGCAAACAAATGATTTTGATTGAATTTTAATAGAAACCCTGTAATATTTTCACAGAATTCCATTAAATTCTTCTATACTTGTTAATAAGTCTCGATTAATAATTCACTTGTAAATATTATAAGGTACAACCTAAAGTTTCATCATTTACAAAAATCTTCAATGTGTTTGTGTCGAGGTAGTAGTGAAAAAAATTCTCCGCAGTATCTGTTATTCTCAAATGTAAAGTGAACAATAATCAAAATTAAAGGAGTGAAAAAGGTGTGCAGTATGAAGCAAGCAAGTGCTAACACAAACTAAAGAAAAACAAAAAAAACCGAGGCTGAGGAGGGTCTTCGAGCATTCCATTATCTCATCTACATATTCTCCTGTTTTTATCATTTCAAATACAATTTTCTAGAATTTTTTCTCTCGAAAAGAGGAGAAATAAAATGCGAACAAAAAAACGAATCGTTTCTGTTGAAAATGGTAATAAACAATGCCAACAACAATTCGCATTTTGTTTCTTTTCTTCTCTTTCAAAAATATCCGCATTCCTGTCATTCCGGGATTTCCCAAATTTCTCTTTTTTTTTAATTTACACCAGAGGTTTTTGTACAGCTTTTTATCCCCTCCTTTTTAGTTTTCTAGGGTTCACTGCCGATTTTGAGGAGCAATTGGTTGGAAAATTTCATTTTTTGAAAGTTGGTTTTTTTGGTTGTTTTTTTTTTGTAATTTTTACCTTGTCTTGAAATGCACTGTGGATGCCGATGAGGCAGGCGGAGGTGGGGGTGGTGCACCCCGTTCTCTGATTCTGACAATCGTTAGTACATGATTCGTTAGTTTTCTCAGAGTTCATTCGTACTCCATCCTCGGTTTTCTACTAATTATTCCATTTTCACTCGTCTCTCAATATATCTCCTCTCAAATAATCCCATCTCATGCATTTTTTAAGCTCCAAATCATTGCGAAAAATTAAAATGTTGGTTGTGTGAAGAATATGTGCGTGTGACAAGATTTTTTTCATTTTTTTTTAAGCAATTGTCAATTTTAATGCTATTGTACTGACGAAAGACGATTTTTTTCCCTCGTATTTTTCCTATGATGAAGTCAGATCTCTATTTAAATTTTTCGTGTATAAAAATACTATTCTAAATTCACGAATTATTCCGTGACGAACGAGATAAATCGCGTCTCCAAATGAATTCAATAAATAATATTTATATAAGTAATGATGAATATAATTTGTCAAATTGAAGCGGCTAGAGGTGGGTGATTTTTAATCCAGAGTCCATTTTTTCAAAAATTTTGATCGTTCGATTCTTTTTCGGCGAATCGATTCACCTTTTCTTGCAAAATTGTTTTTCTTTTGTAATTCGAAAAAATCAATTCGTTGGGAAATCGAGTTTTCGTATCGATTCTATTTCCAAGAATCACCCATCTCTCGAATCCGTTCAACTAGATTTTTACTACGAAAATCTACATTTTTTTCTCTCTCTGTTTTTCGCTTTCTCTCTCTCTCTCTCTCTCTCTCTCTCTCTCTCTCTTTCTCTCTACTTTCATTTAATTTGATTTGAATTGAACTATTTTTTTCTATCCACTGACATTTTATCTCATTAAACAGATATGAAATTTAGATTTTAGATTTTTTCCAGAATACAACAGTCAAACGTTAAGAGTATAAAAATGATTTCTACTCTATAACTATTCATCATTTAATTTAACTTTCGTATCATTTCTTCCGTCTAATCATCTACACGTTTATTATTATCGTCTAACAATCCTAACGACTCTATTAGAAATTGATCTTACCGAATAATTAATAGCTAATAAATTTATGATAATACTTAAAATTCGTTTTTAAGAACCGGCCAGCGATGGCCGTAAGCCACTGTAGGAAATCTTGATGTACAAAAGATGATAAAATTATGACTTTGAAAAATAGAGAGTTAACGTAAATAAAAAATCAAAATAATTGAAAGTGAATTCAAAACAAAATCAAACTTGTAATAATTGGTTAAATTTAAATGATCGATTAAAGAGGGGAATATTTAACAATTTTCCCAGATTTTAATGTAAATGAACTTAAATACTTAAACAAAGACAGATTAATTTATTGTTAATTCGAACTTTGACGACTAAAAAATGCGAACTAAACCAATCAAGATAAAATACGGATGTACAAAAGATGAACTACAGCTCGTCAAACTAAATTTTCCTGACTTGAAAAGAACAAACAAAATAAACCCATTTTTTGATTAGGCAATTACACGTATTTCATCGTTATTCAAGGTTTGAGCAGTGTTAAAAAAATTCAGTCTGTCGGATTGTTGATGCAGATCCAATGTTTTATCCTATTTATTTTTATTTTCTCCCCACCCCCCTCGCATTTTTTTTCTGTCCGAGAATTGATGAAACATTGAATCAACGAAAATGGGTATTTGTTGTCTATCCAAAGTGGGTGAATGGCACCCAATTGGGGTATGTCAATGGAGATTGATGTGGTAATGCGTGTGTTGCAGCATGTGTGTGATAGTGGAGACTACGTCCTGCCCCCGCTGGCATTACTGGAACGGCAATCGATGCTTGTGGCTGATGGCCTGTTACGTCAATGAATTGTCCTGTACCAGTAACTGGCACCAATCCACCACTCATCGACTGGCTTGTCACATAGTAGGGATTATGCGCTGGTGGCCTCACGCTTTTTATTTTATATTGTTATTGTTTTTTTTTTTAAGCGAGTTAAATTTTGAGATTGATTTTTTTTTTGATCGATGTCGTTGGTGAAGGCGGTGGATGATTGATGGTCGCAATCGGTTGATTGTTGCAGGTTGAAGACGGACGGGTACCAAAGACACCACAAAACCAAAACCACAAACAATTAGCCCAGAAATAAAATTGAGGGAGGGGTTTTAGGGGAGGCTATCGGCGGAAATGCAGTCCAATTTACTGAGTTCCTTTTTGGGCGACAGTTTGTAGGCAGAATGTATTTGTTAATTCTAAATTGTTTTTGTTTTTTATGAATATTAAGGCGAGGCAAGGTAATTAATTGGGGAATTTAATCAAGTTATGGAGACTTGAAAGAAGATTTGAGATTAATTTGATTTCTTTAATTGGTTTTTTTTTTTAAGTTTTAATCTGTATTAAACAATAAATTCTAGTAATTAAGGTCCGAATTGGTTTAAAGTTTCAAGTTTAGACTTCGAGTTTTATAATAAATGGTGATTTGGAAAAAAAATTTCTTTCTCCAATATTTAATACAAAAAAAATCCACATCAAAATTGGCCTGCCCAAGGACTGAAAACTTAATTCAATTCATCGGGGGAAATGAAAAAGGTTAAGATTCGAAAGTCTCCACAATTCACTCGATGGGAAACGTGGAAAGGAAATTTATAATGCTTTAGGAGTTACTTGTAAACAAAAAACATAAGCGCCAGAAGCGAGAGAAGCGATATTGTCGACAACAGCAACAACAAAAAAAATTTCAGCTCCAAGAAATTCCCCTTCTCTTCCAAAATAAATAAATGAAAAATCTCCGTCCATAAATTAATTTTTCGTCTCGTCATGTTTTCCAAAAATTCCTAGTGAATTTAGAGTGCGTATTTGCTATTATCAAAAAGTGAAAATAATACATGTTTTTTTGAAATAAAACAAAGAATTAATTTAGAATTTAACAAAAAAATGAATTTGAGGAAAATAAAAAACCATGAAATCCGACAGATTCGTCCAGTTTTGTCCGCTTCCAGTAATGCCAATCAGGTTTGCGATATAATTAATTCGAAGGGTGTTCTCAACCTTTAATAAGAATCATCAGCGCTAATAAATTCTCAGTTATGACCATTAATTAATCATTAATTCGTCATTCCACTGATGATTAAATATTAATTTTGGGTGACATAGAGACACTTCGACTGATAACCATTAATTACTGTACAAATTAATTGGTTAATTGTTGAATTAATTTTAATTTGTGTTCAATTAATTAAATTTCTTATTATCCTTGGCTATTTGTATGTTCCGATCATTGTTATTAAAAATATTCCAACAAACTTCAAAATAATTTTAAATATCTAATTATAAATATTTTACTAAGTATTTACGTAAACGGATTTCTTAATACTTTGTTAAATAGTCTTAATTGTTTGAATTCGTCATTTTGTCAATCACAAAATAACAATTTTTGAAAAATTTGATATTTTTTTTCTTCTATTAGAAAAGTTTACTTAGTGATCATTTTAATTTCGCCTTTTTTTGTTTTTCCTCTGTCTATTAATCTGCTTTAATATTTTCATCTCGATTGTATGAATTCTATTTTAACGCTCAATTAATTACCCCTACGTAATCCTTCGTGATTAACGATTCCATAATTTTACAGTGAAAAATGTAGAGAAATTCATGTGAGTGAGAAGTGAAGCTTTTAGTGGGCATTAACAGCACACATTATTCTTAATTATGGTTATTAAATAATAATTTTTATAATTAATTAATTAATTAATTTGTCAATTAACATTTGAGAGAAATAAAAAATTCATTTGAGACTGATTCAGTTAAAACTTTTCAACGTAAATTAATTAATTGAGTCCATTAAATAAAAAATAAATTGATCTTAGATTTGAAAGTAAATCAATTAGTTAATTAATTAATTAGTTCCCTAATGATTAAACATTAATTTTGGACAACATGATGATGACCAGACTGAGAGCAATTAATTTATGGACACGTTGGATTATTACCACTAATCGATAATTAATTAACTGATGACAAATTGGTGATTGACGATAATGTTCATGTCGCCATCATAACTCGCCGTCCTAACTGGTTTTAACCGAAACAATACTCGTTGAAAAAACCTTTTAAATTACATGAATTCTGTTTTAACGCTTAATTAATTTCCCCTAATTAATACTCCGGAATTAATGATTTGATAATTTTCAAGGTGAACCGTGGAGGGACGCATGTGTAAATGAGAAAATATCTTTTTACCTGTTTTGGGCGATTTTTCTGAGTGTGTCAGGACTCCTGATGAGTTTGTCGAGTGTCTGAGTTAAATTGGAAAATGTTGGCCGATGCGTTCTCTCCTTCTGCCAACAGTCCAGCATTAGCTGATAGATGGCTTCGGGACAGTCCATTGGTGCTGGTAGTCTGTAGCCTTTTTCAATTGATTTTATCACATCTTGATTTGACCAGTTCCAGTACGGCCGCTCGCCGTACGACATCACCTCCCAGCAGACAATTCCCATGCTCCACACGTCAGATGCACTTGTAAATTTGCGGAAGGCTATGGCTTCCGGGGCTGTCCATCGAACTGGGATTTTTCCGCCCTAGAAAGCACCAAAGAATATTTTACAATTTTATTTTCAATTTTTTTCATAATTACAATTAGAAAGTTACAAAATTTAGCACTACCCCCACCCTTCCCTCACATCTTTCGTCTTTCGAACTTATTTTTCAAAGTATAATAAAAGAACAAAGTGGAATGAGAATTTTTTCTCCGTAATTTTGCTTTTCCAGAATTATAAAAAAATGTTAAAAGACTTAAAAAAAAGGGGAGATGATTCTCATGGAAGTTTGACGTTAGTTATTCTTCAAATAAAGGCCAAAATGGCATATTAAATTCAATGAATTGCTGAGAATGTCTCAAAAATGTAAAAGCAATGAAAATACCTGTAAAATATTCTCACATTATCAACAGGTGATAAATAAATACAACTCACCCTTGTCGTGTATGCTCCCTCAGTAGCACTTTCAATTTCTCTACTCAATCCAAAATCAGCGATTTTACAGACCAAAGCAGCATTGACAAGTACATTTCTCGCGGCCAAGTCCCGATGAACGTAATTCATCTCAGCTAGATATTGCATACCACTTGCTATACCTCTCAGCATACCCACAAGCTGGAGTACTTGAAATTTACCATCATTGGCACGTAAAAATGTATCGAGACTTCCATTCTCCATGAATTCCGTGATTATCATCACTGGATTGCTCTTTGTTACGACGCCTTGTAAAAATATCACATTTGGATGCTCAAACTGACCCATTATCGATGCCTCAGTGAGAAAATCATTTCGCGCTTTGTCAGCTGATCCTGGCTTCAGGGTTTTTATTGCCACGTCTATTTCCGTTCTACCGTCCGGTGGAAGCTTCAATTTTCCTCGGCATACGTCACCGAATTCTCCACCTCCTGGAATTTTTTTTTGTTCACAAAATTTGTTTAAACTTGAAGCGAGAACAATAGTTTTTTTTATATTTAGAGAAAAAGAGAATAAATCATATTTTCGAAGTTTGGCAAATTTTGAGTTATTTTAATGAGAGGTTTTTTTACATTTTTTGCCAGCTTTCGAAAAGGTCTTCAAGAGTGTCTTGTAAACTTCTGTAAATCATTAATTCTCTCATTAATAACATAACGTTGCAAATTGTCTAAAAAATTAAAGAATTTTTATTTTTATTTTATAAATAAATCAATTTGACTTGAACGCGTAGTATTTAATTTTTTTGATTTATGAAATTCGGGGGGACAGTGGGGCAAACTGGAACGCCTTGTGAGTTTCCTCAAATCCCAGGATTTTCATTAGTAGACGAAAGTGTTGATAATTCATTTAAAATCGTTCAATTTTTCTTAATTGTCTTCTCCATGCGAAAAAAATAAATAAATAATGTAAAGAATCTTACCAATGATGGCTTCTATCGTGATGTACCCGGCATCAATTTCCCTGGCAAATTCCCGTACAGCTTGATTAGGATCCTCGTACGTGTGAGGATCGACGTAGCTTCTGGCACCGGCACCACCAGTACCACCAGCACCTGCCGATGTTACTCCCACTGCAGGCGTGAATAGTGGAGTTGTCACTGTAACGTTAACAAAACGGAGTCATTATATTAACACTTGGGCCGGTGTTTTTATGTTTACCAACGGATTATTCATTTAATTCCTCAAGCATTCACTCGACAGTCATCCGGTGTAAATCAATATTACAAAACCAATCAATCAATTTAATCCCAATGTTCAAACATTAAAAATTCATTGTTTTCCCTTACAATCCAATCATTCACACCCAAATAAACGATTGTTTCCATCGATTGTGAATGCAATTAGGAAAAAGCATGCAAATTTTGGTGTCAATATAGTAACAATCGATAACAATTATATTCATAACAACAAAAACTACTCATCAACGATTATTGTTAAAAGCTCAGTGGAAAAGCGGAGAAGCGAGTGTCAGTAAAAGGAATTTATAAAATCACGATTGATTTATCCCAACAACTCGTCGATTTGTTTATCACTGTGAAATTTTTATTGTCATTTTGTTCTCTGATTATTTTCTCTTGGGAATTTGAGGACTTACACGAGGACTTGCTCTTGTTGTTGGTATGGGTTGTCACAATCGGTGAACTGTCCATTTTGCAGTGCACTGTGAACAACACAACAACCAACAAACTGATTCACAACAAAATTCAGCAAACAAAAGGTAAAAAATTATTGCAAATCTTACAAAAAAAAAAGAAACAAAAAACTGGATAATCACCCTCGAGGAAATTCGGTGGACGGATGCAGTAAATAAATAACGAGATAAATTTTAAGAGGTAAAACAAAATGTTCAGATAATTTGTTGGGCAAAATAATAACATCGAACGTAGATAACGTTCCAAAAGACAATTGATCCGGACCTTGAATAAAACATCACTTCAAATGATGAAGAATTTCTACTAAATATGTTGATAAATTCCAAAATACTGAATTTTTCTCTTCATTATTACCATAAATTACGGCAAATTCTGTAAAAAAAATTCCAATTGCAAGATTCTGCTGGCAAAAAAATGACATAATTTACTAGAGTCAGACTCGAAATGTCAAATTTGTATATATTCAAAAAATTCCAACAGTTTTTCTATCAGAAATGTGTGAGAAAATGGGTCAACCTGATTTCCAAGAGGGTAGTAAAAAAATTTTTCATTGGCGAATAACAACATAATTTATTTTTTCACTTTCCAAAAGGTGCATGCACTTTTCACATACAAAACGCTTCATACAACAGGCAATTATAACGTGCTTCTGAAAGTTCTACGTCTTTTCCCCTTAGGATTTTCTCGGACAGACAACGAACATTTTAAATTGAAGTGAAAAAAATTTACAAAATCATTTTTTCCGCCAATTCAAATGTCATTGACTCTTTACGCTCCATAAAAAATCCATAAAAAGAAGAATATTTATTTAATGGAAATTCGGAAACTTCAAACCAAAGGAAAATTAAAAAAAAAATGTCAACCAAAAAAAAGTTAAAAAAAAAAAGAATTCTGGTGTTTTTCTCTGGCAAAAAAACTTACTGTAGGTCACAACTAGTCCTGAAGTAGTAGGCGGTTGTGTACATTCGATTTTGATTTTGTTTTTGTGATTTTTTTTATAGGTATTTTTGTGGTTTTTAGGCACAGGTTGGAGATATTAGGGAAGAATCGCACATGAAAAGAAAGAATCGAAAGAATTTGGTTAGAAAATTATTTTACATTTAACGGGCCAAAATGTTTTTTCTAATTTATGCTACCATAAAAATCGATGGACATTTCATCTCAACAGGGTGAGGGGAAAAGAGGGGAGAACATTTTTTTATTCTGATAAGAAAAGAATCCTCAATGCTTATCGAGGGATGGGGCCAGGGGGTGACATACGAGAATCTCAAATTACAAATACATAGGAATAATTTGGCATATGACGGACAAAATTTTCTATGGGGTAACAACTTCAGGGATCGAATAATCGAATGATAATAAAAAAAATTAAATGAAAAAATTGAATTACATGACATTAGGGCTGCAGTAAGTGAATAACTATTAGAGCAATATTGGGGTACTTGTAGTATGAGTCAAGGGAATAGGGTTTTCAAATATCTAAGGGGTTGAATTATATCGATCTTAGCTTAAATATTATTTTAGGGAAGGTTTTGATGATAACGTACCTTCACCATTTCGATACTCCAACGTGTCACAGTCACTCGGCTGTTTTTTGTTGCACTCATCAGAGGCCCTGCTGTGCATCGAAACAATACATTTGTCACAAAGCCGTTGAAACAGTAATTATTCGATTACATAAAGAAATTATGAAAATATAAATGAATGACCTGAATACATGAACGAACGAGGTAATCAATAAAATGACTACAACTGACTCCATCTGGATTTTGAAGGTTTTCTTGGTAAGCCCAGAAAATAATAATTCGGTCGAATGGCGATTTTATATAATTTTGTTCAATACTTATAGAATATGAACTCGAATTACTCTAACCGTAGTCCGTAATTAAACCTTTACGGAATCCTGGCTAATCGCTGATTAGACTCCGACTAAGCTCTGAGTAAATCTCGCTCAAACCCCAGCTAAACTCTGACTTAACACGAACTAAATTCTGACTCCCCCCACTAAACCCCAACTAAACACCAACTAAACCCTAACTAAACTCCAATTAAACTCTCACCAAACTTCAATGAAAACCTGATTAAATTCGAACTAAGCCTTTATTAACTGCGTTTTCAGCTGATATTCACGTAACAATGAGGTCTATCAGAATTTTTCGTAAATCTCAAAACTGACCAACAAAATCTGAATATAACACATCATTAAACGATTTCAGTAATTAATTCCGACAAGTTGATTTTGTCATGCCACTTTTCCTAAAATCCTATCTCGCTATCAGAACAAAAACGTATTTTTCATTGATAAAATGAACAATGTTACACTGTTAATCCTATTGACTCGACACATCCTCATTCGACGTCTTCGATTCTAACAGACTCTTTACTTACCTTCTGAGAAAAAGTACGGTCATGATAATAATTATCACCAGTAAAACGACAACGGCCACAATAGCACCAGCGATAATTCGCACTTGCATATTGTCATCGTCTCCAACATAATCTAATTTATAACAAAGAAAAATGGTATAGTATTAAATAACAAGTGGCTTCCGGTATTTCTATCGTTTCTCCGATAAATCGTGTATCCATTATTTCTCATTCTGAAACTTACCTAGTCCCATGGCATGGGCAGTCTTCTTGTAAATCACAGGAGTATATTCTCCCCATCCACGTGTAGTTTTAGCACGCACTTGAATAGCATAATCAGTACCGGGTTTTAACCCCTTAAATGTAGCTGATAAATCATGAGTTTGGAGGACTGTTGCATTTGTTGCATCGTCGTATCTCGGATATCCTCTTACTGCATGCAAATGAGAAAAGTGAAATAAATGCATGAATATTTAATTATCGGATTACAATTAATTGCTCATTCACGAGAGGGCAATCGCTCATGAAATGGAGTGTACGGATAAAATTGAAAGTTTTAGGAGTTCTCGGGGTGATTTTTTTTTAAATCTCACAATTTTATGAAAGTTTTCGGAGAACCTCATGAATTCCTGAATTTTTTGAGAATCTCGAAGTTCTCAATAGGCTTAAAAAAACTGAAATATTCCAATCTAAAAATGTAGCTTAAACATTTTTTTTCGGAGTAATTACCCCCTCTCATTCATTTATCATTTGCCATGGGAGAATCATTTACCTTCGTATCTCTCCACCAAATCGCTGTCACCAGTGACCTCGGTAATTGGTGCATCCCAACTTATACCCAAGTCCGTAGCTTTGACATTTGTAATTCTCACATTGCTCACTAGACTCGGTACACTTGCCTCTGTAGTGACTGTAATATTTACAGATTCGGAGCGACCAGTCAGTGGTGAAACACCATTTTCGGCGAACACTTGGAAACGATATGTCGTCACTGCATTCAATTCAGTTATCGTGATCTTTGTGTCATTGAAAATTTCCTGATTTGGGGATAAGTAAATACTGTTAATGTTACTTATAATAGTCGTGTGAATTTTCGTACAAACGAATGAGATGATAAATTTCACTAAAATTTAAATATTTGTGGGAATATTTAGGTGGATTCAAATGACGACTAAGTGGATAAAAATCATGGTCCAGAAGTTTAAAACGGCGCTCAATTGGATCACAATCAGGATGAAATTGAGGATCAAGAGGGGTAAAATAAGAGTCAATGGGCTCAAACTGAAGGTCGATACGATCAAAATAAAAATCAAGCGTTTCTAAATAAAGATCAATACACGGAGACAATTTTTTTCGTAAATTATTATTAACATATTCTTAACGCGGTTAATTAGTCCGTGATTAAACCTTTATGCAATCCTGGCTAATCCCTGATTAAACTAAACTGATTTGACTAAGCTCTAAGTAAATCTCAATTAAACCCCAGTTAAACCCTGACTTTTCCCCCCACTAAACCTTAACTAAACTCCAACTATATTGTCAATAAACTCCAATGAAATCTTGACTAAACTCAGATCGAAGCCTAACGAATCTGTGACTAAACTCCGAGTAAATCTCAATTAAACGACAACTAAACCTTGAGCAAACTCCAATGAGTAAGGGCTCAAATAATGACCAATAGGATCAAAATAAGGTTAATACGGATTATCTTCTATATTGTTGTATTCTCGTTGAGTGCAATGATACTTACGGTGTTGGGTATATACTTGACGCCTGTATTGCACGCATCACACACAACTCTGTACGTTGTATCTGACCTTCCACCGAGAAGATGTGGCGCATTCCACGATAAAATCACCGTTGACTGATCCACAAAGTTGACTGTCAAATTTTGTGGGGCTGATGGTGGCTCTAATCGAGAAAAATATATATATATATATATATCGGTTTAAAATTGGAAACTCTACGACTACTATAAAAAATCTTACACAAATTTTAAACACATTTTATTAAAAAACCTCGCTCATTTCACAGAAAATTATATTGCATTGTTCAATGAGAACTACTTTATAGAAGAAAACCGTAGAATTGAACGTTTCTAAGCTTCTTTTGAAGCACACTCTGTATAAAATTATTTTCCTTCTTTTTTTCATGTTTTTTTCAGTGAACGAATCAGAAAGAAATTTTATTAAAAATTGGAGCTGAGGATAAAAAATAAAAAGGTCTATAGAATTCTGCAGAAAATTAGAACAATTATTATCGAATTTTTTACATCCGAATAGATGACACGGTTCGGTTTGAGCATTACATCGGAAAATGCTGATTGTAAAATTGATTTAATGAATAAAAAAAAAATTTTTTAAACATACGTGTACACGGCATGCTCTTGGGATCTTTTGGTGCCCTCAAATATCCCACATCGCATCGACACTCGACAAATCCATAATCAGTGGCTGTACTATGAGTCGGACACTTTTCGCAGGTCTTAGAGCCCGCTTCATGTTTGTATTTGCCAATTGGACACTCGATGCACTGCTGCTTCTCAACATCAGCCTGATAACCAGGTTTACAGTGGCAACCACCAGTTGGTAGATACCACTTACCATCGCCTTTGCACAAAAACGTTGGCTGATCAATTTTCATTGCATTCTCAACGCAAGTGCCAATTGTTTGTTCAATAAGTGCAACTTCACGTCCAGTTGGAGTTGCTGGGAAATGGGCAAAGTTCACTGATACCTCAGGGCAACTGATGTAATATACTTTGATAGCTAGTATTGATATACAAGCCCCCTGATCCCTGAATGCAAAGTACACTCCTTTTTTCGTTACCGGTATTGATTTAACTTCTGAGTTTATAACCACTTCTGTATTTGTGTTGAATCGACCCTCTCCGGCAGCGATTCGACCTGAAGATGTAAATTTCATTATGACATTTCGGTTGGGATTTGAGCTGCAGAGAGGATTTAATTATTTATTTATTTGGGAAAGCGTGGTTGTAGTTCTTGGAAAACTAGCATATTATAAGTGTTGTCCTTTTTTGTGTTCCTGTTGATCAGAACAGAATTAATTATCGAGTATTAATTAACCGATAAAAATGAAATTATCGATTAATTGTATCTAGTACTTTCGATAATTGAGTGCATTGGTCATTCTAGATATGCAATGGTTCTCCCTAATATATAAGGATAAACTGAGAAAAAAAAATTTTTTAAACAAATATTCGAGATATGGTTTGGAGAGGAGTATCTGATTTTCTCAAGTCGTTTTGTATCAAACGACATATGGAAAAATCTAAATGACATTAGGAAAGTGTAATTTATGGTAATTTTGGGCATAAGTTACGCTGGAACCTCGGCCATGATGAATCATGAAAATATTATAATATTTTAAACATTACCAATTAATTTGTAGCTCTCCGGCTCCCATGGAGGTGGTTCTTTCGTCGCGGCATCGAATTCATAGTACAATAATGAGAATGTCTCCTTACAGCTGAGGGCATTCCCAGGAAACAGTGAACAGTCTCTCGTTGTAAATTTAATTTCAATGTACATACGATTGGCCGGGCCACGCTCGATAAATGGTGTCCACAGCCAATTGTTGACATTGTTGTAGGCAACATCACAGACAACATAACTCCGCCAGTTGATACCTTTGTCGAAGTTTGTAAATGATTCTTCCACCCACTGCAACAAGAGAACAAAATTATATAACTTACGAGTAATGAGTTATAGGTCCATTAACTTGAGAAAGAGCGACAAATAATTTTATTTTATTTTTCTATTCGTTCGTCTCCCGACGAGAGAGCAACAAGAAATAGAAAACTTTTGGATTAAGCATTGAGGAGAAAGTTCTATCCCCGAAATCAGTGAATTCAGAGTAAACTTTGAAATAATATACCACCGTTCGAGTAATAAAAACAGTCTGCGGAGAGACATTCAAAGGGATATTTTTCTCCATCATCATGTGCGAAAATCTTATAAGTATGTTTGAAAAGAGAAGTTGGAGAAGTTTAAGTACAAGGGATACTAGAAACTTTTTGTTGCCGTTGAACGACGTCTTCCTCAACATGCGAATAAGATTGTGAACGTCCCATGGAGTCTATACGAGTAGTGTGTATTTCCGGGGATTAGAAATGAAGGCCAGGAGTTTCATAATTTGGATAATTGGGTGGATATTGGCACGACGTTGGCTCAATATTCTGAAGTTAATATCAATTTGCCTCAATATCGGTTGGATATTTGGCCAACGTTGGCTGATAATTGGAAGCTGAATGTTGGCTTCATATTGGTTTAATATTGGCTCAATATTATTATACAACCTTAATTTCAATCTGTACATCGATTTGATGTCACCCCTCACTTACCTGACAGTCATTTTCACTTGACCAAGTGAGGGCGCGATATTGGCTCTATGTCGGTGCACTTAATATTGAGCAGCAAAAGCAAAATTCACCTCACAATTTTATCCATCATCACGTACAAAAGTCCTGCAAGTACGCTCGATAACCGAAGTTGGGCAAGTTTAAGTAAACGCGATACTCGAAACTTGTGTCTGTGCAGAGGCACGTCTTCGGCAACATGCGAAGAAAATTGAGAACCACCCATGGGCTCTATACAGGCATTGTGTATTTCTGGAGTTATGATTGAATTCCAGGGGTCTCTCATAATTCCCCCAGTCTCTAATATTAACTAATCGCCGTCTATTATAAGCATTGCACGCCATGCCATTGATATTGTAACTTCCCCTCCTAAATTTATGGCTCTGACGAGATATCAGCCATCCCGACATATTGATCTGTTTACGTCTAGTTCGGTGGGTCAGAATCTGATTGTCCCGAATATTCTTTTTTTCTTTTTTTTTTATTGTATGAATTTAGTCCTGGGAGCAGCATCCATTGGGCGCCACTGGATCTTCCGACGGCATTCGAGTATGAGGGGAGAGCAGAATGGAACAACAGCAACAACACAATGTATCTTCACAATTCATTCTAGTTTGTCTCGGAACGTTGGAAGGAAAAACGATGAGAAAAGCAAACAGTAAAAATGAAATAAGCACAGTTCACCAACTGCAGTTACTTATTTCCTCTGGGGAGTATAATGTCAACAACAGCAGTGGAAAGAGCTGACATTAAATAATTTGATTGCTGAAATAAATTTAAACAAATCATGCGAATGAAATGTTGAATATTATTGTGAGAATCAGATAATTAATGTAGTGGAAAATCTAAGTAAATATTAGGGTGAGTATTAACTCTCATTGGCTCAATCTCGGTTTAATAGTGGCTTGATATTAACTCAAGATAAGGGTTACAACATTGGCTTTATAATCACGCAATGTTGACTCGAGATCATTAACACAGAATCATTGGTTAACTATTGCTCGATATTGTCACAATATTAACCTGAACTGAATTCTCTAAAAAATTCTTATTCCACCAGCTCTGCTGAAACAAAAATGATGGGAAGTGAACTAACAATCATCGGCCACCTAAACGCACTTCCGCCTTTGATACATGTGTGATGTTTCTTCGGTTAAGAAAAACAAATTATACAAAGACTATGGGACGTTCTGATGTATTTTCGGCGGCACATTCAGTGGATCATAAATTTCATCGGAAGTCCCTGAGACGATCCCTCCTGGATATGACGATTGAGTAGGGTCTCATTCTTCTCTCCCTCGGTATCTCTCAGATGTTGAGAGACTGAAATATATTTCATTAGGAATTACGTGGGACGAAGTGCCTAATAATTTTCTTTTTACGGCCTTTCAACGATCGCTAAGCAAACATCATCGCGCACAGTCAATGATGTTTATTGAGTGACAATAAAGAGGCATATGTGTATTTCATTATTGATAAGTGGTGACAGTGAAATTTTTCTCTCGCAATTGAAGGAAAATATTATTGGGTGAAATCGGCGTAAGTACTCATGGTTTCGTCATATTTTGCTTCTTTGTAAATAGAACAATATTCAGGTAACTAGTAGAAAATTGTTAATAACTGATGTATCCATTTTCCTATCTTCAAGTATTTCATTGTTTTTAAAATATTTATTGTATATTTTATACAATGAAATAAATAATGATTGTTTTTAAAAAATATATGTGTAACCTCCCCCACCTCCTCCTCTAATATTTAAGTTCCCCTGGGCTCGTGTGATTTGGAATTTTTTTCGTTCTTTTCATTCAAAAGATTATTAAGATTATTGAATTGTTGCATTCATAAGATTATTATTATGATTATTATCGTTATTATTGTTATTATTATTATTTCATCGTCTTGAGTAGAACTTTATAGTTAGAGGCAATGAACTTACTCACTCCGCTAAACTACGGAAAAATTGGAAAAATTATCATACAGATAGATAAAGAATATTCCTCGGTATATCGATAGATATGAACTGGAAACGAAAATGAAGCCAATAATCCCGCGAAAGGACCATTCCAGCCATTGCACAGAAAAATATCGAAGGAGAGCGGATGAAATGCTGCAATATTGGCCGCCCATAATCGTAATTCCGATGGTGTTTAGACGGGCGAAAGAAGGGTAAGTAAAAGCTTCAATTTTTCTTCTTTTTTTTTTGTTCCATCCCCTTGTGCGCGTAAGGCGAGAACGTGGATCTTAATGTATATTGACTTCTGTCTCTCCCTCTTTCTAGTTGGAGGGATGCAGACAGACACGTATTATACCTTTTTTTTTATTGGTGCGGGAAAGTTTCTGGCCTACCCCCTCCCGCCGAATTTTCTCTCCCCCGGAGCCGAGTTAATACGCACGTGCTACCAGCACCCCACGTACGAGGGGTAGAATTGTTACAGTTTGTGTGTTACCATTTTATTTGACGGCTTCCCTCTGCCTCCCGCCCCACCGACTCCAGCCAGCGCTCGTATTCTTGGGGAATCGATATAATGGACTGCAATTATCTTGATATTCACACCCGCTGATTACGTATTATTGATGGATTAACTCTATTGAGGTTTAAATGAGATTGAGAAATTGGAGGGTTGATACTTTGGTTGACCATTTGTCGGATTTTTAGGGCGTCTCTGGGCATCATTTTGAATTCATCAGACCCGAGAATGGACATCTGAATGTGAGGGAAAGCCTGACAAGGCCTAAAAACTAATGCTTCAAGAATCAGGCACAAAATTCGAGATTCCAAAATAAGGTCGGAATATTACTTCAGGATCAGACCCAAAATTCGAGAGACCTAAGACGCGTAAGCCCCCAAAAAAACGTGAAGGGCCAGAGTATGTCACAAAAAAAAATATCATTCAATAATGAGACCCAAAAACACAATGATTTCACGGCAAATTGTTATCCTCTGAATAATGTCTCTGGAAGTAATACGAAAAAAAAATGGAAAACGGAATACATAGATCACTCACTAGAATTTATCTTGACACTTACACCCGTTGATGCTGTATAATTGATGGATTAATTCTATTATGAGGTTTAGAAGAGATTGAAGAAAGAAACGGCGTCTGATACTCCGGGTGACCATTTGTTGTATTTTTAGGGCGTTTCTAAGCATCAACTCAAATGTTTTCTGATGCTGGATTTCAATCTCTACATGCGAGCCTCCGAAAATGATACTTCAAGCATCAGGCCCTAAATTCATGAGTCATGAAAGGGGTATTTTGAGAAGGCACGCTCAAAATTAATGAGTCATAAAACGGATATTTTGAGAATCAAAAGCCCGAGATTCCAAACCAAACTACTTGATGATCAGACCGAAAAAACTGATGAAAAAAAAAGAATGTCAGGCCCAAATTCAGAATTATCGAGAAAAGTTTCAAAATAGGGCCCAAAATATTTTGACAGATAAAAATTTATTCCCGATTTAGAAACATATTCTTACCACAATTTTTCGGTATACAAATCAACTATACAAATAATTATTACTTTTTGTATCTTTTATTCAAACATTCGCCTATAATCTCACATTTAAATACGATAGCAGTCAGCCGGAATGGGCAATAAAAAGAAAATAGGGAAATAAAATTTTATTTTATTCTCAGATTCGGAAGCAATTACTTTCCATATCGAATAATTGTTGTTATAGAATCTCAAATGCCTATATTGTGAAAAATGACCGATTCCAAACGTTTAAAAATGCCATCTTTCTCGGTCAACATGCAATCAATCTTTATAGTCAACTCCCTCTGCAATTCATCGAAACATAGTATCTATTTATAGCTCTCTGCTCGTCCGTATTGCATATCCAGTTGTTTTGATGGAATCGATTTGGTCTCTATCAACTGAATTGCCCGAATACGTTGCAAACCGCGTAATGATGTCGTAAATTTTGAAAATCCCGTTCTCATAATTTCAAAAGAACATGATGCAATGATTTTCAATTGTGGGGAGAAATAGCCATTGTATGCCATGGAAGAGGGAGACAACTTGTATTAAACCGCATGGAAAAAAAAAGAAAAGTTTTTCCCCCGTACGAATAGAAGGGACTCTCTATCAATTGAGCGTGAATTTTTGTGTTCAATGCATACAAAAGATCTCGAGGGAAGCTATAAAAAAATGTGGCTTCTAACCCAGTTCAGCTTGAACCGAAAGTTCATCGGACTCTCGCCTGGAGATTTCAAATGGAAGAAAAAGAATAGTGTATATATAAATTGCTTTTATGAGGCTGCAGATGAATTTTTTGAGTGAAAAAAAAATCATCTTTCAGAAAAATATTGTCAGTATCATCGAGAGATTAATTAGAACATGGAAATTTGGTTTTCTGAGAAAAAAAAATTGTTGGAAGTGAAAATTTGTCTTCCCAATTTGTTCAAAAGGATAACTTTTTCATTGATAAAAAAATTTGGGCCTTACGAATTTTGCTGAGACCATTTCTCAGCTCAGAAATTGAATAATTTTTAGGCCTCATTACGAGACTTTGAGAAGCAATTAATTTACATCGATTTTGGGCATAATTTACGTTAAAGGGTTGAAAAATGCATGCAATGCGTACATGGGTTGCAAAGTTTCAGAAAACAGATTGTTTTTGTTTACCTAATAACACAATGTCTATATTGTCCCGAAATTAAAAAAAAATAGAATTTGAAAAGATTGGGCGTTAAGAAGTTCCGCCCATCTAGACCACGTCAGACTACCACGTCACTTCCCACAATCCCATTTTTTTCCGAAACCGATCTTCTTAAACTTTTTAACACTTCTTCAATATCATATTTTCTCATAGCTGAACGAAGAATTTTTTTTTGTATTATAACTAATCTTTCAAGCTCATACATTTTGACGATTTCAGTAAAAATTGAACTTTTGGCTCCCAACTCCGTCAAAAATCCAAAATTTAATTTAATTCTTTTTCTTTTGTTCAAGCACGAGCATCTACTAAAAGAAAATGTTTGGTTTTTTAATTTTGGATAAATTCTTCATGAGTATCCTGACTACGCCGAGTGAACTTGTTCTGCAGGATCGGAGGCATTGAGGTCTCAATGGCAGAATTTTCAACATTTTTCAATGAACATTTGACAAAGTACTCTTCAAAGTGAACTTGAGTAAATTACGCCTATTTCGAGCGTAATTAACATGTATCAAGGCCCACATTACTCGAGGCAAGGGTAAATTAACTTTAAGGTTAAACTAGTAATTTATATGTGACATCATGACTTCGCCAAGTTCGCAGTCCCTCGAAAAAGGCCTCTATTTAAAAAAATGGAATTTACAGAAAAACTACCTCATAACTCGATCTTGCGCATAAAATTGACCAATTTAATCCTCGAATGGAGAAAATAGTTAATGAATTGAGCCATGTTGGAGGTATACTATCGAGCAAACTCAACACCCATAAGATAATATTAGACGATAATAAAAAAATATCGTTCAATCTCCATCGCCGGCTGATTGATTTAAGAATCCCCCGGGGACAATGATAGTACCCTATAAACTTCCGTGATATGTTGGCCACGATATTATCCTACTTCTACCGTCCGCTCCTCTTAATTAATACGTCCTGAAGCCGACGGATGTTTCTCTTATAGCAACGACTAACGCCTCATAGTTCTTCCCAGACTGGTATCAAAGTTTTATGATGGATACCTGAAGCCTTTATTTTATGATTCCGTATCTCGAGTCATAAACATAAAGAAATGTGTTGAAGAATCTGGTGAGGCGATGATGATGATGAGAAAATTTAATTAAAAATCTCTTGAGCGAATGTAGGTGATGAAGCGAAGAGAAATTTTTGGTTTTCCTCGGAGCCATAAAATTTTTGTTCCTCTTCAATTGCACCTCACAACAAAAAATTATATTGACAGGAAACAACTTTTCCCAGAGATTTAAATGATTAAATACTCATTGGAAGTTAATCAACGAAAGCGTGAAATTTTAATAAAAAGGCATGGAAATACTGCCTCTCAGAGAACTCTTAGAATTTTCTTAGAATTTTTAGACTTCTTTCGGTTCAAAAATTATCGTCTTTTTCTTTCTGTGAGCAAATGTCTTGGAGGACTAAATCAAATTATAGTGAAATTTACCTCAAGTTATTTCTAGTCTTGATAATCTCGCCATATAATCAAAAAATAAGGCCGAGAACTTCAGGCGACTTTAAAAATTTAGGAGGTGCTGAAGGTTCGCCAAGGTCACGAAGCTTCTTAGGGTTAGAAGGGTTTAAGGTCACTGAGAGTCTGATGATGATGATCTAAGGAATTAAAAGGTCTGAAGGGGAGGGAGCGAGCGAAGGGACAGGGGCTGTCTTCTTTAAATAAATGTTTTTGTATTATTAAGACATTTTTATATAATTCGAGTAAATTCTTCAGTAAAACCGAGATAAGAATGAATTCTTAAACAATATCTTCTGTCTCAAATATTCAGGGATCTTTTCGATAAAAAAAAAATAGCGGACATGTTCGTATATTCTACATATGAAATTTCCAACTTTAAATAACAAACCATATTATCAGTGAAGCCAAGTAGCCGCGGTTGTATGCATGAAAAGGAGGGTTGAATATAAAGGGATGATGGTGGCTGAACAGTCATATTAGATGGAGACGGAACTCCCCCCACCCCCCCCCCCCCCCCACCACCCCCCCCCCACCCCCCCCCCCCCGCCGCCGCCCCCATGGAGATGTAGCGAGCGACCACGTTGCCGCAAGCAGGACATTTACATGTACTGATATTAGAATAATTCCGGCTGAAGTTTGGTCTCTGGAGGTAGCACTTTGTGGATACATTAACAATGAGTACTTCAAAAAATGAAACTTTCATGCGTAATGGAAATTTTGTGCGATTATAGAAGCCAAAATAGTCATAAAACATTTGTTTGAAAAATGATAAATGCAAATATTGTGGGGAGCTATTGGTGGATGTGAAAATAATTGAGTGCATGGTGCAAAAAAAATCGGTAGAAATTACCATTTCGTAATTTGGCGACTCCTTAATCAAAGTTTTCTAGTTTTTCATAAAAAAATTCCGCAAAATCTCAGTCAAATTTGTTAAGCCCCCACTAAAATTTGGCTAGACGTGTGCAATCGTTCAGAATAAATAATTGGGTATATTAAATATTCTAGATAATAATTGGAGGAATGAAGAACCAGAATTGCTCTGGACAGCAACAATAACCCTGTTTAAAATACAAACAAAGAACAGTAGAGAATTTTTTCAGTAATAAAATTCTTATATTTTATATTGAGTATAATCCCGGATCCCCTCCTACCTCATCCAAATCCCATTCAATAATATTCCGTGATGTCACAAAAATTTGAAACGCTGTATAAATACCCGATGAGATCTTATTAACGGTTTTCATTCTCCAACGGCGTCTATTCAATCATTCATTGAATCGGAATGAGTTGATATTTTGCTTTCTTGGTCCTAAATTCTCTTTGAGCATTGAAATTAGAGTTTTCCCCGAGTCCAAACTACCTCAACTGCATCAATAAAATAGTACCCAGAGGTTCAAATGAACTCCCAGATCGTACAAGGCTTGATGTTTTTACCATTAAAATGCCAATTTATTTACGATGTTTTTCTCCACTTTCAGAAGGGAGATGCACTGAGTAACCCCTCGAGCCAACATAGAGAGGAGGGTGGGAGAGAGGGGGTTGATGCACATGTTCATGTAACATAAGGGCGCGATGATTCATCTTCTCCCCATTGTCAAGCCAAAATGCACGATTCGCTGGGCTTGCACGATTTATATCATGGATACGAGGACCAACAAATCACTAGAGAACTTTTGTGAATAAAAGATGTAGTTAATTTATTCATCACTTGTGCTAAAATCTTCTGAATAAATTTGGGGAACTAACGAATTCTTTCATCCTCCAATATGTCAGAATCCCCACTCTCCCAAGAATTTTAGGGTTTCATTGACCGAATTCAAAATATTTTTGCTTCCAAATGGAAGCACTGAAATTTTTTTAATTTTTTTCGAATCTCTAATTTTATACATTTCATATATTTTATAAATAGCGTCAGGTGTCGGACCCCTGTGTGTCTTTAGTCATTGTAAAATAAACAATTTTTCATGAGATTGAAAAATAAGAAAAAATTAGTTCATTAATGACATTCCAATTAATGATATTCCCTCCGTGACATTGGACAATTAATAACTTCCTCCCATAACTCAACCCTTCATCCATTAGTCTCACTCGACCCTCAAATAAGCCATTCACAGTATTTGACGGCTTATATTCGAGCCGTCATATGCTCCTTACGACATCCACTCATAATTTTCGACTTTTCCCCCCTATTTATGTGGGGTCACGAATTGCGGTCGTTTTTCCGCCCCTGCACACGAATTTTTGACAAATCTGAGAGGCGTTTCCCCCCAATAATTTGGGGGCACCGAAAATGTCAATTTAAAAAAGAAAAACAATTTTTTTGTTTGTAAAATTTATTGACTATTCAATGAAAAATTATGCAAGCGTATGGAATTTTTTTTATTCATTGTTCAATAAAAGTAATACCGTTAACTAAAAATTATCTAGACTTGTGGAAAATTTTGATTGAAGCTATGGAATTTGACGATACGGTTAAGTAATTTTTTTCCGAACTGAGCACAACGCAAGGCCATTATCAAACGGACATGTAATTTTTATAGCAAAAAAATTTCACCGCTTGTGTCAACTTTTTTTTCCATAACTGCATCCCCTCCCCGCGACGTCAGAAGAAAGAAGACGACCTTCGCAATGACTCATCACGAGTTAATTTTCCCAAAGACCATTCTCTGGGAATTAAAGTGCACAAGTTTTATTATTCTCATCATTAAAACCGTCATTAATTCATTGCCCAAGATGGCCTTGAAATTTATCCCTAAGGTTGTTAAAAATTTTTGTGAGCCTCCTCTACCTCCCATTAATTCTCCGAGAATGATATCGCGCTGGATTTTCTCTCTATGTACTTCGAGCAGATAGTTTCTGGTAGTTTATGTGATGTTAGAGGCCGATGTAAAATGCATACGGGGATTGGGAGTTTTTTTTTTCTTCATCTGGCCAATGGGGAATAGGGCGTTGAGACAATAATTTTCTCTGCACTTACAAAAGAATGGAATGCAGTTAAGGACTAAGAGGGTACGAGAGTGCCTCTCCTCGTCCCAAGTATTTCCTCTGTGTCATTGTTTCCCTAGACTACACTCTTATTTTTCCCGTTGGATTCGATACTTGGTGAGTGAAAAAATTTCTATTTTGAGAGAATTCCCTCGTTAAGATTTCAGAAAAAAATGACCAGAATTAGCTGAGAAAAAATATTGATGCCCGAGCAATTTAAATTTCTTCAAATCAGCTCATGATCATTTACACTCTAAATAATGATTTCTTATGGTGGCATAATTTTTAAAAAATTAAGAATAATTGTTAGTAAGCATTGGCATATTATATGTACAGAAAATAACCCTTTTCAACAGTTTCTGGGGTAAAAAAAAATAATAAATTAAATTAATAATTAAGTATATTTTGTTGATAGTAAATAATGATTTCTAATGGTAAAGACAAACTTGCCCCTCGAAACCTGAACAAAGACTATAAATGATTTTTGATCTAAAGAGATTAAAATTTACAGAATCAAAATTTTGGGAGCTTGGGCGGGTCTAAATAAGAGTTAGGAATAATAATTGTCAATACGGCTGTCAATTGTCATTCGCAGAGAGAAAATAAAATATTCTCGATTTTCCAAGTTCGAAAAGGATATTACGATGTCAATAAATATGTATATTTTCAAAATAACAAATCATCATTCCCAATGATAACGAAAGACTTCCGCCAGAACCATGAACAAAGACTGGTTAATGACTTATGAAATGACACCGTACACGTGAAGAAAAATGACATTCTGCAGGAGCATATGGCCCTATTGCCAGGGGAATATAGCGCCAGTTACAAAAAAAAAAAATGATAGCTTTTATATTTTATTTTTACTCTCTTTTAATTTGTTTCACTTCCTTTCAGAGTTTTCAGAAGGGCCGGCAATCCAAGCCCTGAATCCTCACAAATTAATTCCCACGTGTCAGTCAAAAATCTCAACAAACTAATATCCCGAACACTTGTGCGATGTGTCTACTCAAACGCCCCTATTACTCGCCCCCGCCACTCCCTCTTCTCACCCCACCGACAGACAGTGTCAATATATCCTGGACAATTTCGAGTCACGGCCCAGAACTGTCACTGCAACCCCTCGTTGCAGCCCCCCCCGCCCCGCCCCCCCCCCCCCCCCCCCCCCGCCCACCCGCCCCCCCCACCCCATCTCTCTGTATCAGAATCCTCATTTCCATTGTCAAATATCCCGCTCTCCCCTTCCCGCGGCATTTTTCGCGTTGGGGATATCTACGCATCTGGGGAGATCTGTAACGAAGCGCGGGGAATATTGCCCCTCCCCCTCCCCTCTTCTGCCGTTAGTCGAAGTACCATTTGAACATTTTCATAATGAGACTTTTTTGGTCATTTATTTTGTGATTGATCTAGTAAATTAAGACTATGCAAAAATTATCAGGATTCAAGAGGTTCAACTTAAAACCCTCATGACCTTTATTTGGAGTGTCACAGCATTTTCAAAATTAATCATTAATTGAAATGAACAAATACCAAATTCCAGTCGATAGGGCCAACTGAGATCTATATATTTATAGTTGCGTTGATAAATTAAGATTATGCAAAAAATCTTAAAGTTCACGAGGGTCAAGCTAAGAACCTCGCGACCTTCATTTGAGTTGTCAAAACGTTTACAAAAATTATTCATCAATTGAAATTGAGAAGGTCAACTGAAGAATTTTTTTCGGGGAGTAATTTATGGGGGGGAGGGGGGAGGAGTAATTTTTGAAAAAGATATTTTGGTTTCAATTTATTTTGACGGTAGCTACTCAGACATAGATGCACCTAAAAACAAGTGGACCTCCTTCACCGGCCCTTGCCACAAATTCAGTGAGGAGGTCAGGCTCTGGAAATCTTTCACCCGAAATTTCCAATATTGACTCGGGACGTCCCCTCGTTCGACTGAATATACAGTCAACGTTCATTGTCATGTCTGTGAACACCCCGTGTGCGTCCACCCAGACTCCCTTGAATTGTCCCGGCAGAGGGTGTCTGGCACGTCTCGTCCCTCATACCGAGTACACCACGACCTGTCTATGTATTCCATCCTCGAGTAATTGACTATATAATGAATTCCGAGGTGACCGTATGATGTGCTAAGCTGACAGGCCCCTAACGCGCCCTACCATACAGTTCCGCGCCCTTTAAGCAACCTCCCCTCGACACGTCCCGATTCAACCGTTGCTAATTCCCCACGCGGTCGGTAGGGGGCGGCATTGCCTGTACAATTCACCTAAGGAATAATAATTTCGGCATTTCAAACCTTGGAATTATTTTGAAAAAGTATTGTCCATAAATTGGATTGTGGTTGGAGGATTATTCAGACACGGAGAGAAATATTCAATAAAAATTAACGGGCAATTGGTGTAATTGTCTGGCGTTAATTGTTTTCAGCCGATTTCTAGAGGAATTGAAGAGAATAAATCGGCAACGTTCTGTAAATAATTCGGTCTATCTATCGATTCTTAAAGCCTTGATTCTGAAAATTGAGGATTTTTTTGGCTAATCGTATGACCGAATGAAATTTTCATTCACTTGACGATCGAGACGTGAAATTTCTTAAGATCGATTCTATTTTCAAGAACCTCTCATGTCACGCGGCAACGAAATTGCGTACCCTCGAGAAAACAGTTACAAACTCTCCACAGAAAGATGAGGAAACATGACAGAGGTCAGAAGAGCAATTTACACGTGTAATATTACACAGAATTTTTCATTGAGACCAACGTAAATAGACGGTTACTTCGACAAAAGATTTAAGGAAGGTCACGTCATCGGGAGCTCCATGACTAATTGCAAATACAAATATAGGTGATTTACGGGTGGTAATTCGGTCCTGTGACAGACCACTTTTCGACCTCCGGATTAGTCATGGCAATTCTGTCCAGGTGTCTTCGGTCACCGGATGGCGGAGGAAAAAATATCAGCAGTTGCTAATAAAACGTTGACTAGTAAAAATGTAACAAAAATAAATGTCTGAATATACTCAATTTTTAACAGCACACTAAACAATCTAAACGTAAGTTAGACTTTTTTTAAATAAAAAAGTACATGTTTGAAAATGTAGTTTACGCTTGGATTTTTTCGTGAACCAGCTTTTCACGTAAAATGTCCATGTTGAGAGCTGTGAGGGTCAAAAGCGTTTGAATAAGTTTCGGTTGAATCCAAATAAGGGCCAGGGTCGAAAATAAATATGAGATTGAGGGTCAGCACAGGAAAAATTAAATTATATTCCGGAGGTTTTATCAAAAAGTCGTCAAGCCACGTATTCATTGAAGCCATCGTTCTCAATTTATTTCAAAGTCACGCCCTTTGAGTCGAAAAAAAATTTTTTTCCTTCTCTAATTACGTCCTTCTCACTCCAATGTCAACTCCACGTCAAGAGACTCTCAGAATTGAAAATAATGTAGACTAAACGTCTTAATAGAAATAAATGTACTATGATTTATAAATCATGTATTTAATGAGTCCAAAAAAACTACAGAAGACTTTGAAGGATAAGTGTGATGGTCAATGCCCCCACACTAACTGTCAAGCAATCATAGTCAATCATCCATCCTATCTGGGCCCATTAATATCTACAAAACTATTCGGACAAGTTAAAATACTATCCATTTCAATAATCGATCACACATGGGCGTATTTGTTTGAAAATCGTAATTTGACCTTCTCTGCTTTAAAACTTCGTGATGCCCAGAACTTTGAAAAATGCACAGGAATTTTTCAACTTCTGAGTACAATTTGTTTATACTTCATTAAACATTGTCTCGACGTGTGAATAATCATTGTTAAAGATAGTGAATTTTACTATGCGGTTGGGTCTTTTTTTCCGATTGTCGAAAATGCCACACGATTACCAAACGATCCGAAAACAAAATTTATTTAAAACTAGACCCCTTGGACTCACAAATTCACTTCGACCGTACCGTCGACCGATGATCCCCTAACATCTTCGAATGTTAAAACTCCTGTAGACAAGATGAAATTAAAAAAATGACAAGCAGTGGAGGGAATGGAGAGCGACCGAGGAAAATGCCGCGGCATCAAGATTGAAGGCGAATCCTCCGGCAAATCGTCTGATATAGCCCCGGAGATGACTCTGAGTCACCAGTCACATTCAATGAGGGCTCTTTCACGCGTCATTCGCCTCTAGCAATCGTCAAAGACAGTTTGGCATTCGGCCGCGGAATGAAATAAAAAGATTAATGAGTTTAATGAATTGACAGTTAACATATGCGGAACAACTTTTGAGAATTTCGTCTCGGCTAATTAATTTGGCCTCATTATCTGGTTATCATCGACGATTCAATGATGAACAAAATTGACATATCGTGAAGTGCTTTCGGTTGTCATTTTCGCCGGGTATGACATTGACAGTTGTGTTGGGAGAGGGCGAAGAGTTGTAAAAATGTCAAGTGGAGTTTTACTGAATTCAAACAAAATTTAATTTCATCTGGTTGATAATAAATTTTGTTTAACAAAACAGATGATAATATTTATTATATCAAATTTAAAACGATATATTTTTGAGTGATATGAGCAAAAGTACATTTACTATGTATTCAAATAATTTACTATATTCAGGTCACATATTTGAGGAGTACTGTGTCAAATTTTAATTGCAAAGTATTGATTAAAAATTAAAAATTGAAACATATTATTTTATTATATTAAATATTTTTAAATGTGACGTGTGGAAGTTCTGAAGGCCCTATCGTTTAGAATTTTACTCGGATTATTATAAAATTTCGAGAGAATATTCTAGCCATATTAAACAACCAAAAATTGAGATTTTCTGAATTTTTCAAACCCATGTAACCCCTTGAGCTTTCATTTTTTGGATGTATTTTATGTTATCGATAAACATAAATTCCACACTCTCCCTTAAGACATATTTCACCATAAAACGTTAACTCTCCCGTGCATTTCGTATTAACGTATTTTCGCATGGAATTTAATTGATCTGTGTAAGCATCCGATACACGTTTCAACCGCTATCCCGTTATCAATAATGTGATATCACGTTAGTCACTTTTCCGATATGATATCTGCAATGGTCGACTCGCTAAGGAAGTTTCAATTGCAACGGAGATCCAAGTCATCGTACGTGGAACAATAATACAGGAAAGAGATCAACAAATACAAAGGAAAGCAAAAAAATTGCGCCTTTATCCACGAGGAAGGCGCGCAATTTGTCATTGCCGATGTGATGCGTTGGCTGAAGGAATGTGTAATCGATATCATCCATTGTTGAACATACGTTTGGGATAATATATTTTCATCGAACTGACGTGCAAGCATTTTTAAAACGACGATAAAAAAAAAATAGTTTGAATTTTGGAAAAAAAAATCTTCAGGTTTTTGGAATTCGGAGATTATTCTCCAAATATAATGTAACAATTTTTATAATATTTAATCCATATCTCCAGCATATTCAATTTTATCTTTTTTTACTTAATTAATTTATTCAGTAATTCATGTAATATTGTTTAAAAAAATGAGCTGAAATTCATGAGGACAATTATGACAACTGTCCTTTTTTACTTTCACTTGATTTGTGCAAATAATAAGAGATCTTCATGAATAAAAAAAAAATTCCCCAACTGACAAATATTGTGCCTCGACGAGCTGTGGATTAATCAATCAAAGGAGTAGATAAAGCAGTTTTTTTTGTGAATCATTTTGAACATGAATCGACACTTGGAGATATATCCCTAGGACAAGCTCACGAGTGCGCTGAAAAAAAAGACGTGTTTCGAAATCTCCAATCTACATGTCGATAAAAGGCAAAAAGCTCCCGATACCAATGATTTATCACCTGAATACAGACATTTGGGAGAAGGGGAATGATATCCGATTGTCAGCATCAGATGGGATCTTTTATAAATCCACGAAGCCACGAACGGAGATGGGGGGGACATATGGCTTATCGGCTCGACCTCATATTAACTTTGAAAAGCCTTTGCCATGAGTGACATTTCCAATGAAGCTGTGAAAAATCTCTTTAGAAAATCAAATATCATCGATTTTCTTTTCAATTCTTTTTCCTTTTAATTTGAAGGATATTCGAATTTTCTAGAGAACAATATCCCAGAGCCCGGGCCAAAAATCGAAGCCAGTCCCAATTATTCCCTCCCAATTCTGCAACTCCCAATTATTTCAAAATGGTATATTATGCAACATGTGCGTTATGGTGTAGTTGGCTCGTGGGAAGATGTAACACGAGCCGAAGGCGAGTAATGAAACAAACCGAAATAAGGGCTCTAAAGTTCAGAGCATGGATCACAAGATTTCAAATAAAAGTTCCAAGGATCAAAATGACTAATCAATGGTAACCGAGTACGAATTAATCAATAAATTGAAAAAAAAATTGTCAAAACCGAGTTCATTGTTGGAAAATATGGTGAATAAAAATTGCCCCTCGAACAGACAATCTATCCCCACCGAAGGATAAGAACAAAATAATTGCTGGCAAAGTCAGTTGAAAAGAAAAATAGAAATCTCTGAACGAGAAAAGCCAAAGGAGCCGAGGAAGATAGATAAAGATAAATAAGTGCAATATCTCAGACAATGTGGAACTACACTAGATGGAGGAGAAAAGTTTTTGAAACTCGCCGTTTGTGGTATACGTTATTCGCGAATTCGCTATTGGAAGAGAAAGTTAATGCAGAAAGGACGAATAAATTATGAAATTACCTCCGGACGAGCTAATTTTCCAATGAGTTTTTTTGCCCCCCTTCAAAATCCCGAAACTTGGATCTTCCCCAATCCCCCCTCCTCTTCATCCTTCTCCACCACTTTCTTACCAAACTCTGTAACCTCCCTCAGACCTTCGTTCACTGGAAGTTGTTCAAATAGTCGGAGCTAATTCTGTTTGGCCTGTTTGTCTCGAATGTTTCAGCCCTCGGGCGTCGTATATTAATAACTACAGCAATATACGTCCTGGGACCAAACTTACGGCGTTAGTTACGTTCATTATCATTTTGCAACTTGAATTTTTGTAATATGAAAGATATATTCATTATCTGAGATAATAAAAATCCTAATTTACTATTTAATTTTTTTTTACTGAGATCCAGATAAGCCCGTAAAAAATGACAAGTGTGGTTTAAACAAAATGTGAATCAGTGCTAAAATGCAAATCTCTATTTGTAATAATTGCGTAAATTTTAAACAAACTTGGGGAGAATGTAAAGCTCAACCGTAAAAGACCAATTCTAAAAAAAGTTTGGCCAATTTTTTCTGACATTAAAAATAATAACTACTAGATTGTCCTTTAGATTCATCAATTTTTTAAACTATAAAATTATTCCACACATTCACTGGGACGTATTTAAAATAACTTGACTTTGTGATTTTTCATCAGTGGCCTATTTGTCGCTAATTTCATTTATACAATGTTATACGTTGATTAAACACTCGAATATTTGTACACTCCTCATTCCCACCTTGCAATTGTTATTCTCTAGTTGAGTGCGCGTGCGTACTACCCTCGAAAGGTGCAAATAGTTCGTAACGGTTTCTGAGAAACTTCTGGCATCTATATACACAACGGGAAAAGTCAATACACACATGAAGTACTTTGAAGATTTCCGAATAGTCATTAGCATTTCGGTGCAAATGAACTAATGGAATTTAATTTCGCAATAGATTCGACATCCCGAGTGACAGTTAAATTTCACTACCTGTATAACCCAGAATTTATGATTATTTATGATAGTTGAGAACTATCCTTGGATGAACTGGCGATGATAGTCGAATAGGGTCAAAGTTCTCCGTAAATCAAAACAGCTCAACTTCAACTTTACTCATAAGAAAAATGTTTTTTTTTGAGAAGTACAAATCTGTTCATGACAAGAAATGGATTTCTGAAAACAGATCTGGAGTCATACATTTAATCAATAGTGTTTTTTACATCAAATCCAAAATGAATTAAAAATCATTCATATATTTATAATATCTACCTCTCCAGACCATTGTACGGTTTCGACCGAATTTAATGAACTCCCCACATTTAATTTAAAACAAAATTTATTCCGCCAACGTTTCACTGAGCAATTTAGTATAAGGTCTAATTGGATAATAGCTTGTGATTCCCAGAAATTTGGACAAATTTTAGAACATATTATCAGCAACTGACCATCAAGGTTTTTAGGGACAATAATTTTGTTTTAATTTTCTCAACAAGTATGCTCCGTAAATTGTTATATGATTGTGATATTTTCATTTTTCAAAAGTGCTAACTTCTGACATCAACTTACAGTAGTATCCAATCCAATAGAACCTAACTGTGTTTTGATTTACGTTATGTTTTAAATGATATATGGAATAAACAGTATGCCCTGATGAGGAGTGTGATTTACCACTCGAAACATTGGCAGAATAAATATTGTTTTAAATTAAATTTTTGGAGTTAATTAAGAAGAGGGCGATATTGTACATATTTGGATAAAAATGGTTTGAAAACGAATGAGGATTCTTCAAAAATTATTCATCACCCCTGCCGATCGCGAGTTATTTTCACAGAATATTATTCCCTACAATTTCAACGAGATATAAAATCGGATCTTGAATTACTCTCAATAGAAAAATTTACAAAAAATTTATCTAATAAGTATACATAAAAAATACTTCAATATCAATATTAAACAATTTTCTAATGTCCCACTTTGCGATTTTTTTATATTGTTCATCATAATTAATTCTTCATTACTTTCCAACATTCGATTATGCATAGATTGCTCTTGCAACTGAGCTAACCGACTCCTAGTCACTTCTCCAGTTAAAATTTATGTAAAAATCGGGAAAATATTCACTAATTGCCAATTGTGACACAAGCCGTCCTCTCGTCGACTGTCCATTAAATTTTCGCTCGGTAAAAAAAAAATCCACTTAATCAACCCACCAAAAGTTGCGAAAACTGTAGTAAAATGCAATAAGATAAACCACAAACGACAGAGCCGAATTCCATTCCTATACTCAAAATGTCCAAGGGGATTCTCTAATTTGTCCGTTCGAGAAAAAGCAATTTGTTAGCCTCGGAGGAACGACTCTTGTGGCATGCCCCTACCGGTGAAGAGAGAAGGCGAAGTTGAAGGAGGCAGTGGATGGGTTGGAAGGAGGTGACGGTATAAAAGGGAGAGATAGCGGGGGAGGGCGGAGGTAGAGGGAAAGAGAGAGAGAGAGAGAGGGAGAGGGAGCACGCTAGGGAAGGTTGATTTAAACCTGTCTGGCGGCCCGCTGGGTGCTTAACAACTGAAAAACAAACATGGCGCCCAGGAGTACTGGCCAGCGGGAGCCCACGTATGCGCACATCATCCAATGAAAGAGAAGAGAGAGGATCATAACTCGCGCTTCTGGGTGATATCCTGCGGGGCGGGAGTCGAGGGAAAAAGAATTTCCTGATGAGTGTCTTGCCTACTTATTGTTTCTATCGTAGTTCATTCATTTTTCGATCATGTTGCGCATAAGACGGTAGCGCAAGGGGAGGAATGTTTTTTTCCTAAGGGCAACAAAATTTTCCGTAATTTTAAGGATTCACGAGGGTCGTACGGATGGCGAGGGTTAAAGTGAGGTGAACAAGACTCGGAGTAAGGATCACGAGGGCCAAATTCGATAAAGGTAATCATCAAAGGGGTAAGGGCCACGAGATAAGTAAAATGAAGGTCACAAGGTTCGAAATAAGGGTTACAAGATTTAAGATAAAATTCGTTAAATTAAAAAATCAGAAGCGCAAGATCCAAAATAGGGCCGCAAAATTCAAAATAAGGGCCGCAAGGTTTAAAATTGCACTTTTATTTCTGAATCTCCATTTTGGCTTCCACTCAATAATAATTCTTCTCAGTTGGGACCCTCGAGTCTGACCTTTGCCCTTGACCAGCGTGACCAATTCTCCGAGTAATCAAAAATGGTTGAAAACAAACCAAACAAAATATTGACTAATGGGATAAAAAGTAAAAATGAATTGACCGATGAGGAACGATAAAAATTACGAATCCGGCAATTCTTAATTGCCCCCCAACGACAATGTTTTAATTGAAACTCCACTGAGGTGTGGAAATACGAAGTGCTCAATCATGAAGAAACTGATAAATTGCCGGAAAAGTTACTGGTCGGGTAAATGTTTCAACGGCGATGTGGGTAGCTGAGAGATAGGAGGTATCGCATGTTCCGTCAATGATGGAAGACAAAAATTGACTCAATGCATTGTTCCATTAATCTGCGTCGAATGTCTGAGATAGAGCGACAATTCTCATCACTTATTCGATGAATTATTCAAGATTATTAAAGGCGAGTGCAGACGGTCGTCTGATGGAAATTGTCTAAAGTTACTGTAATAAAATCCATGGGACTCAAAATTCACAGTTTGAATGAGAATATATTAGAGTGGAGGTTATTTTATTCGAAGTTCCTTTCACTGTTTCACACCTACATAAGCCTCTAAAAATATTATACTGGCTCTATATTGATTTGAAAAAAAAAGTACAACATGGAAATTGCGAGGAGGAATGCGAAAACGCTCCGTGCAATCACACGAATTAAAATAGAGATCACCGGGGTTTAAATATTGATAACAAAGTTCGACCAAGGGTCATCTAAGGTTCTAATAAGGTTTACACCTCTCCCCGAGGAGGAAAGCGCATTGACGATCGAAATAAACGGGGATCTCCCCGTAAATTTTCCAAGCAATTGTTCATAATACAAACTTACCCCGGGTGTCGTAGCTTGAGGTCCATACGGATATTTCGTCCAATCCAGAATTTCCTCATGTGTTGTGTCCAGTAAAACCACTGAAAAAATAAAAACGAATGCTTCGATTAGTATAAATACAGGGATTGAAGAATTTTTATTTAAAAAATTTGGCGCAGATGATTTATGAAAATAACAAAATTTTTACACCCCTTTTTTGTTCATTATATGATTTGTAGAAAAATTGAAAAAACGGCTCCATAAATCATTTTAGAAACTTCGCAATAGCCTATATCGATGGGAAATGAGCTCAGCTTTCGAATGGCGCAAACCCCATGGTCAAAAAAGTGCCCACTTTGATGAAAATCGCGAAAATGGAAAGGGGGGGGCCTTTGATTTTTCGACATTTCGACCTTTCGGGCCAGACAGATGACTGGCTGGCCATCTGGCCG
>JAPYZN010000062.1:0-61232 GCA_030522865.1 Psyttalia lounsburyi
GATTTAGAAGAAGGTTTACTATGCGAATTTCGGGCATATCCTTGATAAAAATAAATTTCTTTAGCAAAATTATATTTTTTTCTCAGTGTAGCTAACATAAATTTATAGTTCAAACCGAAAGCAAGCATTACAATCTCATGAGTCGAGAAATATTTTATTGGCCGTCGAGAGAACGAAGTTTCAGGCTGATGTAATATAATTTTATAGGTCTTGCAGCGTAAAGTATTATTTAAAACGACATAACAGGCACAGAAAAATATTCATAAAAATATATGTCACGTCAGTTCAGAATTTTTAGTACAAACGGGATTCCATTTTATTTGATTAATCCAGATGTAGAGCCTCTAGAGGTTTGCACTTTATTTAATTCTCATTCGGCCGTAGAATATTTTCATCAGTATAGAAATGTAACGCATGAAAAAATACGTATCGGTTTGAATATATCAATATTCAAGGGGCATATCGAGTAAAAAATATGGAGAGAAATTAACAATAAAGACTGTTGCATCTACTGAATAAATTTTACACGAAATAAATTGAACCTCTCTCCTGATAGTTAAGACAACGATCTTCATCCGGTGATGCCGCAACGAAGATGAGATTTTCTTGAGAATTATTGACTTATTCGTCTTTAATCAATTAAAGAGGGGGTCTTAACTTTTATATTGAATAGAATTTATTCACTCGAGTATGATTAGCAGCCGTTACCCCTGCATTTGGCGTGCTATACGCCACGGTGAATGAGCTTCATCCCCCATAATAAAGCTCGTGTTTACGCACGGTTTTACATCACTTTCTATTCTAAATTTAGATTACACTACGTTCAGGAATACCAAGTTGTGCCCTTGGAACTTTCGGTAAGCATTTTGATTTAGTATTATAATTTATTGTCACCGGCGAGACACTTTGAAGATTTCTCTGAGGGCCTTTTGAAAGCCACCGGAGAGCTACAAAAAGTATTCATAAAAATTGTTGCATCTCATTTCAGTTACGAAATGTTTCGCAAAAAGTGGATATTGTTGTTTTATTCAACTTACGTGTACCCTTTCTGGGGTTTCTACATTTGTTCCTTTTTTTATTCCATTTTGACACCTCAATGTCAAAATGACACTCGAAAAATAATTATGAAGGGATTGATAAATAATAGAAAGGCGATATTATTGAAAAGTTACACTTGAAATTTTATGACAACAATTTGTCATGGGTGTTTTTTAGTTTATCATGAAAACCCCACGCAACCTCAAAATCGAATTTGACTTCCTCGGGTCGCGAAACACTTTTTTCCACGAGAGCAGAACTTTTTCGAAGGACTTTTTAATGCCTATATAGGATGTCGTTTTCCCATGCATTGTCCTGAAAAAATCGTTCGAGACTTCTGCGCGGCAAAAATCACATTCTGCGTTCCTTACAAAATGTTTCACTCTTGTCACAATGTGAAGAAAAAGGACGTCCCACGTATTGGAATATTACATCCTGACTAATCTCATTATAATCCGCGCAAAAAAGGCTCCCATCGGCCCGACAACGTAAAATACTATTTAAAACCATATTATCTCCCGCTCCACTTTTTTCCCGACTGAATAAACCCCTGTTTACCTATGATTTCGTACACCTCTCTATTCTGAATTTAGATTAAATGACATCCATGAATACCACGTTTTGTCCTCAAACTCTGACCCGAATTCACTTTACCTTGGCCGTTTATTTTTGATCTCCAACCTGGTACAATCAATAACTGAATCGCCACTCAATATTTGCACTCTTGACAAATGACATTACTAGCTGTCATAAGTTTTGTGTGAGTGCTCGACGAACATCTCACAAGTTATTATATTGAATTTGACCGATGAGGAAATGAGGGAGCAGCCCCACCGTCGAATTTTGTCCTGGATAACTCGTGAGAAATGATTGAGTGGAACATATTGACGGTTTGTGACTTATGAGGGGATAAAGGGGCAGTGACACTTTTTATTGTACTATGGCCCTTCGTCCACTGTTACTTTACTCAGGGGCTGCACGAGAATCGTTAAATAAGATCACTGAAAAAAATTGTACTCTCTGTCCATCTCGCGGGGGCAGATATTTATAGTGTAATAAATAACCTGAATAATCGACCGTTTGAGGTGTAACCCATCTATTGACATTTTTACATATTACGACTGTATGACTCTTGAGCGTCACTGTAACCACTGATTTTAATGACTTTGATTTTTACCTTTCAGAGAATTCCAGAGTACAGTCACAATGCGGGATCGTCTATCATGGTACATGGTCTTCCTCATCCTGCCAACCATACTATTAGCTCGATCACTTGACAAAGGTATATTAGAATGTCATCGACTCGTAATATCGAGAATTTCAGAAAATCGAAAATGATTAGTATATTTCAATTAATCTCAGAAACCGACGAAAAATATGAGTCTAAGATTAATTTTTTTATAGAATATTTCCTATTCCATACTTCAATGAAATTAGCGAAAACTCAGACTCAATGAATTAATTCGGATTTTACATCCGATATTCATATCTGCAAATCAATTATTTCGTACAAAAAATTGTTTCTTTAAAAATTCAAATTGTTTCTCTCTTAAAAATCATTCAACTTTTTTTCTCATATTAAATTGTATTTTCAATTTTTAATTTGAAATTGGGAGCAGTTTTCCAACCGACCGTCATGTAAAGCGTATTGCATTTTATATCTCTCGCCGTCTTCGAAAAGGGTATTTAGTTATTTCTCTGTGCATCTAATTTTCATTCTAGTGTTCCAATTTAAACGGATTAAAATGAGTAATATGAACAATTGAAATATCATTTTAAAGATCGTCGTGTATCGTACAACATCCCTTCAGACTGGCGAGCATTGTGGTACAATAATCTCGATGAACTACAGAGAGTCAATGAGGCTAATGAGAATAATACTGTCTCAAATGTCACTGTACAACTCGGTGGTACAGCATTCTTACATTGTAAAGTAAGAAATTTGGCTGAGCGCTCCATCTCCGATGCCGAGGTAAAGAATACATAAACACTGGGGATTCTCTCTTATTTCAGAAAACATGTCTGTATTTTTCTATTGATTGAAGTGGTCCATCAGACTGTTATTTCCAGAGAGAGCTTTTTCATATTCCGTGCTCCAAGGAATTCTCAGTTTCATTAATTCAAATGAAAAAAAAACGAAAAACTGGAAAAGTTCAAGGTTTCTTGACAATAAACAATTCATGTAGACATCTCTTGGCGACTAATGTAATTCGATAATTGGATTATGACATGCTCTTTTAAATATTCTTCAAAATTGGGACATAAAAAAAATTCAAACAAAGATATTCAATGGCTATTTTTAAAGCAGAGTAAACGTGAAAAATTTAATTGACGAATAAAGTTAAGGAAAAATGACAAAAAAGTCAAAACTTTGTAGAACAACATACAATTTTTGTTCTATAACCTAGTGCAAAATGTGAAAAAGATGATTGAATGTTTGGTTGGCCGAGGGCGAAGTACTAAAACTGATTCGGAGATTTCATTACCAATACCATCAATGAAGGCAAATAATTGAAAAACTTTTCAACCTTTCTTTTTGTCCTGTTGCGAGATATTTGATCCTACAAAAAACATTTCTAGTAAATATCCAAAAAATAAAATTGATTCTAAAATCCCCCAATTCAAAATGGAAAAATCACATCAATGAAAACAAATAATTCTTAAATATTTCAAAATTTTCTGGTTTGCAAAAAATGTTTTCCTATCCGATAAATGTCACAAAAACCTAGAAAATTATGTTGAGCTGTAATCAAGCGATCTACTTCAATCAATATATTTTTCGAACGAACACTAACTTTTCTGCGCTATTTTCAATTATGTTTTCTCATCTTGTCCGTGCATGAATTGCATCTCATATCTTATAAAAATTTCGGTATCCATTGGAATAAAAAAGATTTGACATTTTCAAAGAAAAAATAATATATAAAAAATCTCAATTATCATAATAAGCAAATAGGAATAAGAGACCCCATTGTCAAAGCAGTTTCAAAACTAAGAAACAAGTGTGAACATCACATTATTTAAACATACACAGATATCCTGGATACGTCGACGTGATTGGCACGTATTGACGAGTTCATTGTTCACGTATACGAATGACGAGCGATTCCAGGCGCTCCACTCGGAGGGCTCGGACGACTGGACGCTGCAAATCAAATACGTACAAGAACGAGACAATGGAACATACGAGTGTCAGGTAATTTTCATTAGATGTGTAAAAAAAATACTCTTTGTTTCACTGAAAACGAGAAACAAAGGGTAGAGCGAATGAACAGACGCATCCGATTTATGAAAACACTTGAAAATGTTCTACAATGGTCAATTCACTTTGTTCAACTTGTCTGTGCAGGTATCAAGAAGTACAGGAATAATATCACACTTCGTAAATCTGAATGTCGTGATACCAGAGGCGTTTATACTGGGGAGTGAAGAACACCATGTCGACGTGGGCTCTATAATAACTTTGGTGTGCATAATAGAAAAGGTAAGACAACATGAAAACATGCTCAACCCAAAACGTGTGCATTTGATGACAATTATGGCATTTGATATCCCGTGCATCCTGTCAAATATGCTGCCAAATATGGAGGATTAGTTGAACTGCCACATCCAAAATTAAATTTTGAGAGTTTTCGTGAACAATAAAAGCACTGGAAACTAGTCTTTAAAACCTTTTACTCATACGGAGACCAATAGTCAGAGAATTTTGGCAGTTAATTCTCACGATTCCAAGATATAGACGGAAAAATTCCTTCCGACATTTGGTATGCCACGTTTTTAATTTTTTTTTATATCTTAGACTTGGTTATTGAACAGTGAAGATGTTCAATCATTCCTGATTCAGTGATTAATTTAATGAACCAAAAACTGAAATTTCTAGAAAAGAACAGATAATGTCTCATATTGCTCATGTTGCTGCATATTGCAAGCGAATTATTTTTCCATTTGGATTGGCATTTTGAAGTTTTTCTTGTTGAAAGGAACTATGCTGTATTGGAATTATTTGTCTGGAGACTTATGCTCCGACTACTTCCAGACTCTGTGTCCAAATGCAAAGTTTCATATTAATTGAATATCCCTCAATTGCCTGTCAATTTTCCTAAATATTGACGGCGACGTGTCACTCTCTTGCATCCAAACTGGAATTTTAGAAGTTTTCTTCGTCAAAGCAAGCAGTCAAAACTATCACTGCGAATCCATTACTTATTACTGGGACCAATCCTTGCAGTATATCCAGGAATAGGTGTCCCTGATTTACACATAGGGGCAAGAGTACCATTTCACATCCGTCATTCACTTAATTTTATTTTATTCTTAGTTCCTATCGAGCCGAGATTATTTGCTGCAGTTAGTTTAGCTACCATTACGCAGATTAGCAATTCTGAATTGCCGAACGAATTGGTATCACTCTGCCTTGACGAGATCAACTGAAGTCTTATATTCATTCGATAAACCTGAGCCAATGGTCAATGATAGAAAATACTGAACATGGATTGTTATCCTGTTACATCCTAAAGGGGATTCCTTTCCTGCATCTAAAGACAGTAGCAACTGTCATATTGTGAATTCAGTATTGTCGAGAAGAGATATTCCGCGATTTCCTCAAATCTTATCAATCTGGTGGAAAATTTTTCTGTGAGTGTATTGATTGAAATTCAGAGGGGGAAAACAATCGTTATTAATTTAGGGTTTTAATCGGGCTATCGGATACTCATTGACAATTTAATATCGGTTATGAGCGTAACCCGGCCGAAAAAAGACAGACAAGTACATGCAAAAGGTGGTCTTATTGCGACCGGCTCACTTCTGAACAAAGTCTAGTAAAGTTTCATGTACTCTGACTGTCTCTCAAATAATTGTAAGTGTTTGCTAAATATTGCAGACGAGTTGTCCTGTTGCGTCTAAAGCGAAGCTTGAAAATACTTACATCTGTTTTTAAACTTTGTCTGACAATTCATTACTTAACAGTGAGACTGGAAATTGCTGAATGTCTGAACACAAATATCCTTGATGCAATTGTAAGAAAACGAGGAGCACTTCGGAATTTACTTCCCTGCCCTCATTTAATTCTACCTTATCGTCAGATCATGCGGAACGAAAATGGCTGATCGGGATTAATGTTGGGGATTGGATATGATAATTGAAATTATCATTGAAAATTTAATGCAATTTGTTAAAGGAATAGCCGCAAAACTTGGACTCAATTTGTTCCATTCTCTTGAGACAAAATCCATAGAATATTTTTATTCTTCAGGCAGTGGTCACTGTTGAAAACAATTAATAATGGGTTGTTATTCTGTTGTCTTGAAAACAAAATTTCCATAACTGAGGCAAATGGTGGAGACTGTATTTCTGCCAATAAATATATCCGAAGTTTGATATCTTGCCATTCATTTAATTGTGTTATTGCTAGATTTTGGCGAATGAAGATACTCTATTGCAATTGATTTAGTACATTGGATATTATAATTCGAAGCATTCTACAACCAATGGTTAGTATTAACGAACGCTGAATAATGGGGTGCTATTCTGTTACACCCAGAGTAAAATCTCGCGAATTTTCGAAAATACTGAATCCAGTCGACACTAAGAAACTGAAAATTCATTGCATATTAAAGAGTTTAATGTTTACAAAATTTCTCATAACAAATATGACGGAGTTAATCATAAGAGACAGGACAATTTTTAAATTTCATGGTACAACGTGCTTTTCATTAATCAAAACCGATCGAAACAGTCTGGAAAATTAACGAACAACGAGGATTTACTTTGTTCCAGTAAAGCCTCTTGCACCAAAATCATAGAATTTTCATATTTTTCATGTAATTAAATTAAATTTCTACAATTTATGGTCAGTATCAGCGAACGTTACATATGAGCTGGTATTCAATTAGAGACTAGTATTTTCAGTGTCTGAGCACGTATACGTCTGATTCAATCATAAGTCAATGAGGGTAATTCCGGAATTCTTCGATACGAACAATTTTTGAGGATTAACAATTATCAATCTTCATTAATCCACCGCATTGGGTAAGGTAATCCACCGATAATTCAACGTCTCGTATGAAGGAGAGAGATAAAAAGAGAGAGAAGGGGCATATACGAAAAATGTCAACTTACTTTATCACCTCTTCAACAAAATCAATAGAAGTTTCATATCTTTCAATCTATGGTTAGTTAATGAATTACCATGAATAAATACTGACTAACTACTGTCATATTTACAGTCTCTCTGAAAATAGAGGTAACCGACGCAATAAGACGGGGTCAGTTCAATACTGACATTTGAAATCCGGCCATTCTCTTGATTTTCTCATATTCTTAGTATTTGAGGGATAAAAATCTTCTGAAAGTGATAAATCGAAGTTTAATCGTAAATTAATATTTCTTTGCCAATCCGATATGAAGACATTAATTTCACTCTGCTTTATTCGCCATTCATAGCAAATGATGATGGTGGTTCGTGCACTGAAAATCGTTAAAAATAACATTCGTATTCTTCAGAAATAAGAATGTTTTTTCAATTTTTTCTCAAACAATTTAGTTGCCAAATTTAAAGAGTAAAACTATTGAAATCAACAATTCCCTGAGAAGAAAAATATACTTCTGACCATAAAATAGATTTTATTCACAACTGTTAACTCAAAACTGAATGGCCTGGATGAGATCTTTGTCGCTCGTACAACTACTTTAAAATCTGGCTACTTCATTAGCTATATATTATTCTTAATTTTTTACAATTTACGATTCTCAATTCATTATTAAAACAGCATTTAATTCATCGCACTGGCGGCTGGAATTTATGGACAATTGAAAGTCACTATGGTATTCGATTATGTGCCTCAAGAATCGTAAATGCATGCTTCAGATTGTAAATTGCTCGTCTCGCTTGGAGATCCACACAGACGATAGATTGTTCAGAATAAGAGAGTGTAATCATCACAGATGTGTAATTCATGGCTGTATGACAACTCAATTAAATGTCACAAGGGAGAAAGATATCATCAAAATGTTACAGGTCAATTAACACCGTTACATCTTAAATCGATTTGCTTCTTATGAAGTTTCAAGATGGATAGATGTAGACAGGCCACCAGCAAGAGTCAATCAAACACTTCAGTTGTTTCTGTAGGACGCTCCAAGTACATGAAGGAAGTTGTTCCCATTATATCGATCATTTATCCGAAAAGACAAAGTTTTGGTTCCAGGTGGATTGAGTTCATTATTAATTAGCTTAAGGTTACATCCACCTTCCTAATGAGTTTGGATGCTAATATAGAATAGTCTTGCAGTTGAAGGGAATTTCAAAAGTTCAGGTGAATTATTTAAAGCGTTCCATATATCGAATAAGGAACGTTTGGAATTATTCTTCAGTTTTATTTGCTCTAGTAAGGTGATTTGATCTTGGAGTATTAAAGTATTAAATTCGGTATGAAATGGATAATACCATTGTCTTTCTAATTTTTTGTCTGAAGGCGGATACATGAAAATGAAACCATTTGTGTGATTTTTCAACTGCGAATATCTTGATTTGTCGATAAGGATATCGGGAAATGGAGGACATCACTAAATGCTTTATATTATTCCGGTTATATCTATTGCCTTAATGTTTTTACACGGAATTTTCGGTATTTGGTTAGCCAAAACAAATATGTCTGGCAAAATTATAATTTTTTTTTACTGTGAGAATAAATATAGAAGACTCCTTCAGCTGAATAGAATATTCAAGATGACAGCTTCATTTAAATTATTCATAGCGTTGATACCTCCGATGACGGTCTTTTGAAGTGATTTAATATTTCATACCAAAATAATTTATTAAAAAAAAACCAATACCAAAATCGTTAAGAATTATAACATTGACATCTTACGAGAATTCTCGCAACCCCGATTACATCCATTTTGCAACTAATTTTGAGTACAAATATAGAAATATTCTACAATTAAACAAAATTTACGATGACAATGTCACTTAAATCACTGAAATTATTCAAAGCGTTGATAACTCAAGTGAGAGGTATCTTGGAGTGATTTGATATTCCATACTAACGTGATTTATTCCAAAAAAACGAACTCCGTTGAGCCATTACGCGAACAAGTGCAGCAATAACTCACGACTTACTTGTCCAGTCATGAAGTTACCTCGCAGATACATGTGGTCCTGGGGCAAGAGTAACACGAGGCTTTCATATTCACGAAACCATAAATTTCATTCCCGAACAGATGGAAAATAGTAAGGTCACACTGAATAGTCTAAAACGCGGTATCCATTGCAGAAATAAGAGATATGATCCTCTATGAAATATTTTTTTAAAAACTCATCTTTATTACTCTAAACTTTCGTGACAGTTGATCGATGAATATTGAAGTAGTAGTGCCACGACTTTGGTCAGGCGAAACGTGGAGCAGTAACGGAGTTCCTCTTGGCCCGATTAAACTAATTGCAAGTTTCAAGCCATTCTTTCCTCACTCTTTCCTACGCACACATCTCAAATCCATTTTTTGATGCGAATTTGTAAAACATTGGAGAAACATGTTGGTGGGTTATTTGTCTAAGATTTTAATGCTATTCGGTAAATAGGTGTTGGTGGAAGATTTAACATTCATGACAGAATAATTCATATTTCACGTGAGCGGGAAATAGTTCGGGCGTGAGGTTGTATTCCAATGATTCTTGAGAAGGAAATGTGGAAAGAGCACACAATATCCATTACCGGAGGGACGAAACTTGTCTTGCAATAATATTACGCATTACACGGAGAACGAAGACATTAAAGCCTTGTAACTTTTCTCGGAAAATTTGTACTCCGTGCTCTTGGAATAGCTGAAATTTATTCATCGCCTCCATCAGGTTTGCACAGCATATGTTGAAAGTTGAATGGATCCGTCGAATTAGAAGTTTAACATATATTAACGTGATATAGGTATTCCGATTAGATAGTAATATCATGTAAAAATGGTAGCTGCTTTAAAGTCGCTCTAAAGCTGCATAAAATGGATTTTCAGTAAAAAAAAATGGCTTAAAATTTCAGTAAAAATTAAATACGATTTCTTCAGTTATTTGTGGACTAAATATATTGAGAAGAGATTCCCGCCTACCAAAAAAATCCTTTCCATCCATTAGCCCCACTGTCCTACCATAAAAATGTGGAACGCATTCCCCCTACCTAATTCCAAACTGTTGTAAAAATCCCAATAATTATTGGGCCAATAATTTGTGGGAACCAAAATTCTTGAAAAAGGAAAGCAAAAACCCCAGAAATTGAGGGAGGGATTCGCGTAGGTCACCCGTTTAACGAAGAATCGTCCATATGTTGGGCGCAAAACAATAGTAATGTAATAATTCTATTATTGCATTAAATCTATGAATTAGGAATTTCATTCTGAGATGGTGTTCTACACATATTACAACGATTTACTATCATATCCGTTAAATCATCACCCCTCGGTTAAACGTCAGTTGCACCCCCTTCCTTCTCAATATATCTAGTCCCCCTTTCCCTGACATGAAGTTATCCCAGCAAATGCACAGTACATTAACGAAAGAACCCGAGCGTTTCATATTCATTATGAAATAATTCACTCTACACAACAACGACCAGGCGCACTGAGTGCAGAAAAACTGCATTCCAATAAAGACGGTACACTATCTGCACGATATTTGTTAATGTAAAACAAAAAAATTAGGGAGATTATGTTACAGACTGTTGAGCATTGAGTCTGCACGTAAAACACTGCAACGGTAGCCACCGAATTTATAACTAATACTGCAAAACCACCAGCGGCAATCAAAACTTCCGGGTAACTCGTAATAATCGCTCAACGACATACACTGACAGTTGGCGGTCGGGGAATGTTGAAGACGGGTTGTTATTATTCAGAGGGGAATTCCAAAAGTTTTCGTGAATAACTGGAGCAGTAAAAAAATGTAATGTCGAAGATTTATTAGAATTAAATGGAATTTTAGGACAAGTTTTTTATGATTTTGTTTTCGTTTTTGAAATGTGAGATATGTCATTGTTGTTGATGAATGAGAAAATATTCAAATTTGGGAATTTGAGAATTAAATAGGAATTTAGACGAAAATATTCATGAATATTTTTTACTATGTTGAACATATGACAACATTTGCTCTAAAAATGTATTCATATGTTTACGTTAAATCTGAATGCATGTGAGATTCAAGATAATAATTGTTCAAATCGTTGAGTGTTTTCAGGCATTTTGCCGTGTTAAATTAAAATTCAGATTTTCGTTGAATTTATGCGAAAGCAATATTGTGTGCATCAACCGATAAATTCGAGAGTTTTTGTGATATCATACACGAAGAGAAAATTTCAGTAAATAGAAACTCACCGTTAGCGATTGTCCAATTGACTCGCAAATTTTAAGTGACGGTATGTCAATTTTTTAGGCAGTTCAGATAAAAATAACAGAACGGCCTGGAAAAATTTGCTCCTGAATTACAATAAAGCTACGTTATTTTTATTAAATGTTTCACTTCGTGTAGTCTCTAGAGTCTGCCTAATTAACAAGCACCCCCCTATTTAGTTTCGAATATTGACAATCATTTAGTTCGTTAAAGATCAAAAGATTTTCCGCATCATGAGAATTGGAATGTAAATTGAATATTCCCCTATCAAAACCGACAGTGAATTGAGGAATATTATTAGTTGCTATGGTTTTGCGTCCATGCAGACGGGAAATTTTATTAATTTTCAGCAAATACAGTCAGAGAATTTTTATGTCAACAAGTTCGTCTCTGCTTGCGTCATGATTTTTTTATTAAAAAATAACTATAAAAAATAATAGCTTAGACCTTCTTCATGGAGTTTGGACTTGTCCAATAAATGGGGACAAAATAATATTACCTTTTATTTCTATAATGTTTTATTCCTATTTTACAAATGGCAACTGAGAGAACATTTGCCAGCACTTCTTTTAACTTTGGAGGAAGGATAAAGTTCGCCGAATACCACTCGAGCTTCAAAATGAATCGGGTATCTCCCTCAAGCGTCCCCGCATACAAACGACCATGTCAAGTTTTGCATGAAAAATCCCTCGCGGAAGCATTCGGAATTTTCTAAGTTGCAAAGCTGGATACTCTCATTTGTTCGCAAGGAAAATATGAGAATACAGTATTTAATATCGGATATTACTGTGGAAGATTGTCCACAGATATTCAGTTGTTGTCGAAATCGTAACTACAAATATTGCTTCTCCTCGGGATCTGTTCTGGGAAAACAATCCGACAAAATTATCACAGACAGAATTATCAGGCATAAATGCCGTTACAAAATGACCTGCCATATTTAACTTTTCTGTTTGTTTACAAGGAAGTTGTATGAAAGGTCCAACCCAAACATCCTTTCTCTTTGAAAATATTGGGTTCCCACTGTGTTGCCTCAAAATTCAACAATTCGCTAGTGGAAGCCACAGAAACCCGGAACCCCCCACAGCACAAGTCATGAGAGAAGAGAAGGTTTGATTGAACTACATCGGAATACACCGGATTATTTTTCTCACTCGGATTTCAGTAAATAGGAAATTTCTGAATACTTTTCGCAGTTCACTTTATGTTATTCACTGCACTTGGTTGAAATCCGAGTGGACATAATCCGTCAAATTCCACTCGCACTACAAAATTAATTGGATACCTTACTCAAGCTCCCCGGCCTACAAATAAAGCTATTGGAAAATATCCGATAATTTTTTAGCACTACTGGCATTACTACTGGCAGTTTTGCAACTCTTAACATATATTTTTGATAACACAATTCACATTAAATTTTTATCGAAACAATACGCTAATAACACACGTTAAATTTTTCATATGTGTATCTCGATGGTATACACGTTCCAGTTGGGAGAAATCTACATCGAACATTGCAATTCAACTTGTCGTCGAATTGATAGAATATTTTGTAAATGCTTCACGATATTTTTTAGACGATTATTTTTAGGATGCGTTGTTATTCACCCAACAGCTCTTTTCGATGTTTCTTTCTTTTCGAAAATATTGAACCAATGGAAAACTGTTCGTTTGAAAACCTATTGAAATTTAATTGGATTTGAGAGTACATTGTGCATGAATTTATACATCAACAGTTGATTTCATAAAACAATCGAAAGTTGCATTGAAAGAAATCTCGACTTCCTTGAGCATCATATTATATTTAATAGAAATTTACATTTTCATTGAAGTTATAACCAGCGTTGTCATTTTTTCGTAACAAAATTAAATAACATTACCTAACGGGAGATCTCTTATCATAAAAAATATACACAACTGCAATAATAAAATAAAAAATCGATAAATTAGTTATTAAACCGGACCCTCTATTTAACAACATTAATGGTAAAAAAAAAATGAAAATGTTGCTGTGCAGGAGAATGACCTACTAAATACTATTTCAATTTATAATGAACACTACTTTTTTCATAGTTGTTAACTTGAAACTACAAACCTTTTCATTAACTATTGTAGAATTTAATTGATTTCTTTTTAAGTCATGAAAAAATATGTAAACTAGTGATTTTGAAGAATTAGGAATTTTGATTTCAAATTTTCAGGGGTAACAGTGCAGACTTCCATCGTTATTGCCCCCAACCAAAAATTAACAACTGCAATGTATGAACAGTAAAACAAAAAGGTGTTGCACAGCAGCTGAATGATCCTCTTCCCCCCTCCCTAAATATCTGAACACGATCTCATTTCTCTCATCTATAGCTTTATTGTCCCCCGGAAAAGAATAGATTCATCTGAGCATAAATTACGGACATTAGTGCACACCAGTTAATTCCCCGAGAATCCTAATTAACACCAAATTCGCAATAATAATAATTAGCAGTATTTCAAGTGTCAATACCAATCGTCTAAAGAATCAAAAGAAAAATCAACGTCAATATCACTGACGATGAAAACCCTCTCAATACTCATCAGTAAATGATATTAATTCCAAATTTGTATCATGAACCTCAACTGATATTCACAGAGTCCAACGCCGCCGCAATATGTGTTCTGGTATCACAATAACCGGATGATAAACTATGATACTGCGCGCGGCACAGTCAGTGTCCAGACTGAGCCAGGACCAACTCAGAGTCGACTCACAATTCGCCAAGCGGTTGAATCGGATACGGGAAATTACACGTGCAGAGCTTCAAATACCAAGCCAGCTTCAATCTACGTCTTTGTAACAGAAGGTACATTATAATTAAAGTTGAAAATTAAGGAGAATATTCAATGATAGATTGACGACTAATTACTATTTTCGAATTGTTGGCTACCGCAAATTGAAGTATCACATATGAACAAGAGAATTGAGTTAGAAAATAGTTTCATGGAAAATATGTCAATGGAAAAAGTATAAAAGCAATAAAATTCTGCTATAATTTCTAACAAATATTTTCTATTCAACAGAGAGCCGGTAGAATTGTCGAGTGAATTCACCAAGACTTTTTAATAATTCAATTTGACTTTTTATTCGAAGTATTTTTTCTGTAATGTGTAAAATTCGAATTCGAATTGATCCCATTAAAATATCTGTTTCAAATGTAATATCTTATTTTTATGCAATCGAGCTTATCTCTGTCAAGGAATCAGTAATAGCCTGTCGTCAATCTCGATATAAAATTTTCGTATGAGTTTACTCTGTAATTGATAATTATTTTGATCAAGCTGAAGTTGACTCTGATTGAGGATTATTGAGTTGTACATTTTTAATCTGATCAATTTATAGTCAGCGTTGTACGCTTCATGCGTTCACGCTCGATTGGGAGACGATTGACCTTGAATATTGATTGTCAGATAGGATTTTTTTTCACCGTATTTGTGTGTACAGCCCTCCTTCCATCCATTAATTTTCTTTATTTATTGCTAGCTATTTTTGTTATTCCACAGGCGATAAAATGGCGGCAATTCAACGCCGTAAAACGTCCAGCGGAGAGAGGACATCGGGTAGTTTGATACTGGCGCTCATTGTCACTGGCGCTGTTTTAGTGCGATAAGCATTTTCATTCGAATAAAACAAAACAAACACTCACAATGTCCATTACTGTCATTAATTCGTTTTTTTGATCATAAATAACTTTATAGATAATCCCCAAATATCGAATACACGATTCTGTATATTTTTTTTCCATTTATTTAACGAACATGAAATAATAACGCACTTGTTCAATCGTTTTTTGTAGGAATCGCGATGGAAAAATAATGGAGTACTCCGTGTTTAATTGACTAATATTTCGTGGAATGAAGGAACACGGGAATTTATGTAAATAAATATTTCAATACAAATGGAACTCCATTGTCATCGATTTTGCCCATGAAAATTTCGGAATGAATACAGTTTCAGATGTAGTTTTGGCTTTTGGTCCATATTTTATTACAGGATAGTTTTGATAACTGTTGGGATGGTTTTGTACTTTCAAAATTTTCAGAATAATGAGTCTTCGCATGGTTTTCATATCGCAAAGAGAAAACTAAAAAAAAGTAGTTCCACTTTTGTATTCAATCGTAACATGTTCACTATGTTTAAATTTGTTTTTTTTCAGTTTTGGACCAAATTTGTGCTGTCGATAGAGATAACTTAATTTTGTTTCCAAGTTTCCGATATGGATTTCCGATGAAAAATTTCAACATGATTTTAATTAGCACACTGCATAGAAAATCCCTTACAATTGTCAAAAAAAAGTGAAAATTTCGCATCATACCTGCTCTTTCCGTTGAAACTGTAATTTTGTTTCCATTTTCTCACGCAACTTATTAAAATGGAAAAAAAATCGTGAAAAAAAATTTTAGGTTTCTTTGATGGTAATAAAATCAAATGAGAAACCTCAGCAAAATTCAAATTTTCAAGTACAAAACCGTAACAATAATTACCAAAATTATTCACAGGATGTATAAGACACTCGGGGGTAGCGATTGACAAAGCATTTGACGATTGTCTCGGAGTCCTAATATACCTGAAATTTCAATGTTGTGAATTTTTCAATGGAATAGGATTTATAGGTCAAGGGTGCAAAGAGTGCGCCTCCGAGTGGATGACGCCAATTGCAATATTAAAAATATCCGAGCGTTGGATTTTTAATTATTAAGCAGATTGGAATACATAGCTATCGTTCAATATCAACATCGTCAATTAATTTTTGAGCGCTACCCCACTTCCTCTTTACCGATTCTAGTAAATTAAACGAGTATTTAATTCGATGGGATACATTATTTCTAAGAATTATTTAAGAAATAATTCGAGCAGTGGTTTTTATTATTGTACAGTTTAATTTTAACAGTGGTGACCCCCAGTAAATTTCAAATGTCCATGTCACATGATACAAAGAGCATTTATTTACGTGGAACAATGATTAATTAATAATAGTACTCAAAAATATTAATAAGAGTCGATTTAGAAAGTGATAATGCCGAGACTACTGGGGTAATTATGGATTTACTGCGGGATTCCACGTAAATTATCAGAGTGGCTTCCACCGAATTTTTAAACCATCTCATGAAAATTTTAATGCTGATAAGGAGATACTATTCATACTTTAATAGTTCATTTTGGTAATGCCATCACAATGTCAGATCCGTCTCCAAGTGTGCAATAATTTTTAAAATAAAAATTGAGAAAAATTCCTATTGAGGGGGGAGAAAGAAAGCAATTTAACATTAAGTATTTCGAGTGAAATACGAACGTGGTTATTGAGGAAAAAAGCTGGGAGGATTGGATCAACTTTTATCAGCTCGATTGAGAAAATAATGGGAGCTATAAAGAAATCAACAATACACTGACCCAGTGAAGAATGGATTTTTTTTCCTTAAGAAAACATTGGCTTCCGTTTACATCATTCCATTCTGTGTATGTCTTATATACTCCATGGGTATTTCAGCGATAAGAAATTTTCTTATAAGAAAAATGGATGAGAAATGAGATATGAGAAATGAGGGATTACAAATGGGGCAGTGGCAAAAGAAAAAATTAAGATTAATATTTGAAGTTGTAAATTTTAACGAAGTCTTCTCGATTTAAGATGTTTTTTTATATAATTATTGTTGATGATTATTATTTAGAGGGTCAGGGTTTGAATCATGAGAGATGAAAGACAGTGGAAATAGATGATATATAATTAATAAAATGAGAGACAAAATTTTAATGCAAAAAATATGGGACTCAACGACTGTTGTATAGACGCAGAATAAAAGTGGAGTTATCTTGTTATGTTTTAATCTTGATAATTGAATTTACTGAAAGTACAAGGGAGGATACAAGTCGTCCATCATCGAGGCAATATAAATTATTTATCATAAAGAAAAATGATTTGAACAAATTGTACATAAATCAAACAGAGAAAAATTTTAATGACAAAAATTCTGAACTACTGATACAATGTGCAGAATAAAAAAAAACTTTATTCGGAGTTGGCAGAAGTTGATTCGATACTGAAGTCGACTACTAAAGTTTCAATATCAAGGGATCACGGAAAATGACAAGAGTTTTTTTTCCTTCAAAATGTAAAAAAAGAAAACTAAAGAAGAACGCTTAGGGGTGCATTTGGAAATTGCTATGGGCACGAATTTCGTCTTCAATACCCACAGAATAAAATCATTTCATCTTCCAATTTTGATTTTCGTATGGTGCAGAATGGCTCTTTATACTTAGACAATTATTAATTTTCTATTTTTCATTGAAAATTACTCCGATCAAGTTTGTTGAAGTGGAAAATGAAAAGCATCACAAATTATGGAAGAAAAAGTTGCAATTATTGAATTTAACGACAATTGCAGAGTGTACAGGCGTTTGCGTCTATCTTTCTCTCGTGATATACTCGGCCGCCTGTGCACAATTATATGTAGAATATACATAGAATCTGTTAATAATAAGAGAAAGAAATGATGAGTAATTGGCACCTATCGAGAAATAATGTCCAGTGGCATAACTTCATTATTGGAGGTGGAAAAATAAATGAAGGTAATTGAATAAATGTCCTGAGACGTTCTTTTAAAGACTGGGTGGAAAATATATGGTATAACTATGGTGGAATTTCAGATTAATTCTCAAAAAAATAAACATCCTTACGAAACTTAAAGAAAAGAGAAACGAAAAAAAAAACATTTCTCAGTATATGTCTGCAATCATGTATGATAGAAAAAAAAAACATTCAATTCAATAAAAATGTACGAAATCGAAATAAAAAAGATGACTTCACCTCACCCATTCATTCTTCCCATTAGCAATAAAATAAACAAGTCAGTGATTCATATTCTACCATTGGTCTTTATTACAATACAGTAGTAGATTCGTATGATTTACATAACATATATTTATATATATATATATATATATATTCTCTCTATGAATAATATAAAGAGTCCTAGTTAAAAAAAAAAGAATAACATAATGATATAATATGGATGAAGAATAATCTTAAACACTATACAGATTTCATCTTAAAACGTCATAATGGAATTTTCTTTTTCATACAAATTTGTATCAATAATGCAAAAGAAGAGATTACGTTCTTAACAATTGTTTAATCCGCATAATGAAATCGTACTTTCGTTATCAAAGCACTTTATAGTTAGCTGAACCAGCGAAAAACGTGTTTATCAATTATATTTATGTCCGTCGTTCATTAGAAATTCTACTTCGTAAAAAAGTCGTTTTGCACCTACAAATCCCTTCATCATTTCGGCATTATTATTTCAATTGTAGATCATGATTACTAGTAACAGAAAAATATATTTTACATATTGTATTGAATAAACGCACCTCTCTTCGTCCTCTCCAATGCATTTATCTTCAATTCTCTTTTAACGGGATGGTTTGAAAATTGAATTACTCTTCCCGAAGGAAAAGGAGACACTTTCTGAGCATCTCGGCGTGGGACTGTGTAAAAAAAAGGATTCTTAAAATCATCAAATACCAATTTGTATTCTGAAGTTCCAAAAGTGCTATATTTAGTACCTTGGCATGTTTAATTTCCAATTCAGTTAGCTCGATTAAATTTTTACGGAAGGCAGCAATTCTTCTCGTCATGAAATCCGTCAGCTCTGTCAATTTAAACAGAGGTAAGAGTATTATTACCAGTAAAATCAATACGAAAGCATTTCAAAATTCGCTGAATCTTGATAAACCGATGACATACCTTCTTTTCCCTTATCTGACATCTGCTCGAATTTCTCACAAGCCTCGGTTTGTGCTTTCTCAGCCTAAATTTAAAATAACCGATATCATTTTAATTATATTTGCAGAGTGACATGCAAATTTTCATATTCTGTTAATGCATATTCGATTAAATTATGCATGCAGTGTTTACTGATCATGGGTAATCAACGGAAGGACGAATGATTTGGTGCATCGTAATAGCTTTAGCATAATATGACATAGATATCCACTAGGGCAAATGTATTTCAATTTCTTATATTTTCATAAAAATAACTAAAAAATAATAACACACACACACCTCTGCAACCTCCAGTGCCTGAAGGAGCCAGAACAAATTAGATTAATAAATTTACGGTCTTAATTATTATTAAGTTATTAAGTACAATTGTTGAATCGTGAATTCAACTGTCTTATTGCAGAATGTAATGTTAGTGCGATGAATCATACACGACAGACAAATTTTGGTTAGATATTATTAACACTCTTGGAAACATTTTTTTTTTAATGTAAAAATGGTTTTATAATTGAAACTTACCGCATGAATGTCCTTGTTACGAGCTCGAGCTTTCTCCAAAGTGCGATTCGCAGTTTCGTAAGTGTGGAGGGCTTTCAATCTTCTGAAAAGCAGCCGTTTGGCCGCTGCTGTGTCTCGCATATAATAACGAAGTGTATCGGATAATTTGAGATCCTCATCGGAGGCCACACGACCCTCCAGTTTCTTCGGAGATACAAAGGGTGGGAATTAATAAATTGCCAAGGAAATGAGTTACCTATTTCGATGAGGAGAACACTGAAATGTCGAAATTGCTGGTGCTGATTATTTTACTGTTTCATTTTTAATGCAGACAATAGAGGAAAAATATTTCAAAAAATCATATTTCAATAATTGACAAAAAACTTATTACTTTAAATTAAGTCTCTCGTTAATTTTTAATTTAGTTCCAAACGTCGTAACCTAGGAATATCAAAGTCTCAACTTTAGTTTGGAAAATTTCAAATAAAAACGTGAACAGTCAAATTCGAACGCAATTTCAATAAAGTCCCCGCAATTTTGAAATTACAATGAAATCTCCCCTTAAAGATAAAGTACGTACCCGTAATCTCTCGAATGTCTCGGCAATTTTAGTGAGAAATCTCTCAAGTTTGCCAGAATCAGTAGTTGCTAATTGCAGTAAATTCGTTGAAATTTTTATGTACGAGTCAGCCACGTCCTTGTGCTTTACCGTTTGACGATCAGATCGAGTGGTTGCCTCCTTCAAATTACTATGATACTGCTGGAGGAAATTCATTTCTTGGTCGAAGAAGTCGTTGACGTCTTTGACGGTGGCGGATAGATAGTATTCATCGGTTGTCTTCGAGAAAGATTTTACGAGCCCTCCGAACATTTCAATTCGATTTTTACCACGAACGCAGAGGTCTTGATCGTACTCGAGGAATACTCGGAGATTGTGATCGTTTCGAAAGACTGGGTGATGGGCCAGTCTCGTTAAGAACATTTCGTGCATGGCCACGGTTTTTTTGAATGTAGCCAGGTATTCACTGGTTAGCAATAATGAACGATTGATTGTGGTCAGAAAGGAGTGGCAATTCCATTATGAATAATTGAAAAAGTTTTATATGAAATGGAATTGTCTGCTTGGTATCAAAATGCCTTTAGCAGCCAATACCGCCGAATATTTTTTCCCAATCATAAAAATAACCATTTGTGCAACTAAACCCGATAAAAAGTGAGCACAGTTAATAGAAAGAAAGCGGAAGGTGAAGGGTGTTTTTTTAGATTCAAAATATCTGCAATGGAGTGATGAAATTGCGATTTTTCATACGCAAAAGTCAAAAGCATTTTTCAGCCAAGAATTCACTGACCAAAAATAAAAGATAATTCATCAGAACCTAAACAGTATTGAAATTAATGATAAAAGTTTGGCAGAGTGTACTTAAATTGCTGATTCATTAACATACACTCGTCATCAGAAAATACTCATGCACAGCAAGATTCGAATAATTATCTCCAATTATTCAATCAAAAAGTAAAGACTCACGCTTCAAGCTCCTGTTTCATCTTCATAAATTCTTCTCGTGTCATGGTGCCCTCACCTTCTCCAAGTTTCTGCAGTTTCTCACGAGACGCATCAAAATCTGGCCTGGGAGGACACGGAGGAATCTACGAGTTAGAGGAAAAAATGTGAAAACAGGTATTCTGACATTTACCTCATACGATTTATATTGCGGTCAAGTTTATCGCGGTCTAGGTTATTGTTTGCCACTTTTTCAGAAAAATGAATCTGTTATTTAAGAAAAAAAATGACTTTTTTATTCATTGATATAAAAATTCATACAAGCATCTTTATAGAAGTGGACTAAGATTAGTCGCGACAATTTCAATAACATTGAATTATTTATTATCAAAAAGGCTCTGTCGACAAATGCAATCTTAATCTCATTAGCACATGTTGATCTTAATTTTCCACTCTTACTTCGGTAAATAATTCCAGGTTTTTCATTCTATGCAGTAATAAATAAAAATCTTAAATAGATCACTTACGATGTATCCAGCATATTCCTCGTTCTCCTCGAACCTATCATGCAGCCAGACAAACTCTTCGTGCTGTCTAACAACCAGAAACTCTGATTTTTGGAATCCGGGCAAAGTCGTCTTCGTATGTACCGTAAATTTGACTTTATCCTTTTCACTCAGTGCGTCCGATATATCCACTTGCAGTGACTTATCTGATAGGTCAATATTGTCCGCCTGAATAACCTAAAAGTAGATGCGGATATTTATGAAGATTATCGTATCAATCAGTAACTATATGAGTCTAATTGTCCCTGGTCGGGGAAAGGAGCCTCACACTTCATTCTGATGGAGCTAGATATGGCCCTCTAATTGACTTTGAATACATTTACCAACCTTTTTTGGTGGTGCACTGTTGAGAATATCAGCGTTATCACATATGCCGTCCTGCAACATTTTCAATTAAATGATAATTCAGTGGCTTTCCACAAAATTATCCCCCAATAGGTGTATGAAATTCCCGAAACTTAGAGTAATGTAAAAAGATAGTGACCGGCCTCGACAAAGTGATAACAAGTTCCACCTACCATCATGGCGTCTAACAGCGTCTCGGTTGACACACTGTGTCTGGCAGTGCTTGATAATTTAACGCTAATTAATAAATCCTACGAGATAAAGCGCACAGATATAGCTAATGAAGTTACTCGCTCAAACTTCATTCGATGATTTGCAAGTATTTGGCGATAATCCTTGAGGTTAAAAAATCACCACATTTCACTGGGATAAAACAGCCAGTGGATAATGCGCCTCTGATAAATCAGCTGTATCCGAATGCAGCTGCGTCACGCAGGCGTCGACATCAACACATGTTAACTGCAGCGGTAGACACACACTTGTCACTTCAAACGGGGGAGATTTTTGAAAATAGAGACGCGAGAGGGAGCTACCTATAGCTAGGCTGGCTAGGGGGGCATGCCGCTATTCAAATGAGGATTATTGCAAACGCTTGGTGGTTCGAAGGTGGTTAAAGGTAGTGTATTTTTCGCTATTTGTTATTAAAAATAAGTTACTTATGAGCAATTACAAATTTGATCCCAAGTTAGCGGGAGAGGTGCATATTTTGGAAAACTCAATGCATAGTTTTATGCAAAATTCAATAGTGGTCAAAGGAGGCCCACTACCTAATTGATAGTCTCGCTTCTCTTCCATTTATTAATTAATAACATCTTGCTCGGGGCGCCTACAATATCAGCTGTCTCTTAGGTTCCATGATCCCCCCTATTTCCATATGCATGTGAACAAAGTTATGTGACAATTAAAGCTGGCCCAATGCCGAATCTATTTGTTTATTGACTTTGTCAATATTGAATGTTTATCAAATGTTCCACGCAAGTAAGATGTTTTCTCCACCTCTCTATCTACCGGCCAGTGACTATCAAAATTAGTAGAAATGTTTTTCAATCGAACGTTTTCCAGTGCCGTATTGACAGGCTGTGCATCAAAACGTGGTTGACGTAGTGTGTATGGTGGGTGTCTTTATCACTACCTTTAACCACCTTCAAACCACCACAAAGTTGCAATAATCCAAATTTGCATACCTGCATCTCCCCCGCTAGTTATAGGTAGTTGCGAGAATGGGGCCACCTGAGGTGGAGCGGAAATTTTCTATTGATTTTATGAGATGTAATTGAAGAGGTGAAATTATGGATGGGGGAATTTACGAAATTGAGAGTAGAAGCCAAAAATATATTTTAATTGGAGAAATTTTCATTGTCTTAAAATTTCATTGTAATTTCAATTTTAAATTGAGGCTTGCGAAAATATTAAATGGTTGTCTGGATATTTCAATTTAAGTGAGAGCCATTTTAAAGCGTGAAAATCTTTACTTGGCACTCGAAAATTTCCATTTGATTTTCATGAACATTAGCATTTTGATGATTTAAAAATCGCAATTTAAGTTGTCGAAAGAAAATTTTCAAATAAACAGTTTCTCGTTCAAAAATGAGCTTAGAAAATCTCTTGATCCTTTTGACAATTTCAAGTTAAAACTCTGAAGTCTCTGAAATCTCAAAATAAAATATCGATTGCGTGTATCCTCAAAAAACATGAAATCAACATATTTATCTCCTTTACAAACTCGTAACATTGTTTTATTTATATAATTCTGTAAATCGTGATAAATTCACCGGAAGTGGAAGGGAATGATAATTAAAAATTGATTTTGCTCATGTATACATATATTAAATCAACTTACATGAAATATATATATATAAGTATTTATCAAATTACAGGGTGTCTTTGGTGAAAGTAGTCATGTATAATTGTTTGATCACTAAGCAACTCGTTTTTTCCTGTACGTTTTGTTCATAAATTTATGTCGTTTCCATCTGAACATGTCTTTCCACATTACTCCGGAAGTGAGGGAGAACTGTACTTAGATTCTAATTCAAATTGACTAGTATTTGAAAGCAATATAATAAGTATGTGCATTTAATTATTGCAACTTCAACTACACTGAGAACTCACCGAACAAAAAAAAAATTACATCACTTCTCTTTCAGCAAAGATACCCCACAGATCTGGGTATTGTAATGAAAAATGAGATATACGTGGAATGAATCACGCAAATTGATTTTTCTTCAATTAAAATGTACATGAAATTTAAACCCAGCCCTGAAGTCAAATCGCAGGTAGAATTACCATAATGACAGTGATGTTAGGCATTTACCTTCTATTTATAAATGATAACGCCAAATTGGATTACAATTTTCAAGCTAAATGATAATTAAGAACTTAAAATAACGCGAGAAAACCATTATTATTTTCATCGTTTTGTTTTTTTTCTCAGTTAGGTACACCAATAGGTACACATACATATACATAGTGTCGCTCTCTTAGGTGGACGAGTGATAGACATTCCTGCTCAATTAATTACCCTCTCCCCCCTCCAATAATTGAATTTTGATTTCTTCATTCTTGACTCAATTAATTATCCCCGTATTCCTCCACCTATTGAAAACATTATCGCCCGCTATTCGATAATAAGTTGATAGTAAACAGTGGAATGGAATCCTCTCATAGTCAAAATCATTGGACTCCCTCGTTAATCCAAGAAATTCTACCAGAAAGCATTAGATTATTTTTTTCGTTGGGAAATGCGTATATACAAAACTCAGACTTGGATTACATATTCCACTAGGAGATTGTGAGATTTTAATCGTCATTTATTAAATGAATAAATAGTTTACACTCGTCACCTGAACGCGACAGTAAACCCTTGTGACACGACAAGATTTTTTCCCCATTGTTTGATAAATTAAAATTGTTTTTTTCTTTGTCAATTTTCGGTAATTGATTTAATTCTGTTGGTTGGTGGAGCAGGAATGATAAGTTTATATTGAAGTTGGATGAAGGGGCGGACAGGCTACCCCCAGCCCCTAGCAGCAACCACCACCTTGTGCACTGCCCTGGCCTCCAGTCCCAGAAAGACCACCTGGACTTGTTGGTGAATGCTGGGGCCCAATTTTTATTCCATTTGCCTTTGAAAATAGATAATTATCTCGTTAAGGCACTTGTTCTTCACCATTAGAATTCCAAAACCCAACTCGTATATTTTCATAAAGTCTTCATAAATTGCAGGAATGCCGAATAAAAACAATAAACCCTTTTCTTTTTCTAAAATTGCCTCAGAAGATATGTCGTTGTATTATACTTACGAAGTCAAATGAACTTTTGTGCTAGTTTTTCATTAACAGACTTCCCTTGGCGCATAACTTTCGAAGTAATTGAAATCATTTTCGTGTAAAAGCTTTTAAATTATGCAAGCAACAGAGTTGAATTGTGTGATAAGGGGCGTTGGGAACACCACTGAGAGTTGCATAGCATTTTAAATGGCATTTCCCTGGTGCTTTCATTAATTCAGCAAGAAGCTTTATCTCAGGAATTTCACATATGAAGCAACAATAAGTACATTCACATGGGTTCTCCAGCGCTTTTGTTAGCACCCAGTGAATCATTTGACCTAGTTGTCATTCTTAATTATATACAAGATTTTGTCGTTGGGGAATTTGGTAAAAATTATAGAAATCGAAGGCATGATGACAGATTGAGATTTCATTGAAAATTCATGAAAATTCCTTCGTTATGAGTAGAAAAAAACGAGAACTTCTGAACTTACTTGAGTTTTCAATCAACATGTATTTAGTATTGAATGCCGTAAATTATTTAATTAATTCTGAATTAACGATGAATCTCCTTAATTTCCTGATTTTTATAACCTTTCATGAAATCATTCACTCTAAAAAAATAAAAACTGTCAATAGTTCTTTGAACCAAAAAAAGCCAAACTTGTTTTGATTTTTTGTCTTCCCCAAATTTCTCCAAAATATAGCTATTTACTGGAAATAAACCTCTCCTCTCACCCCCGGCTACCTTGACATTCCCCCCTAATTCCCTTTACGCCTCAACCGCAAAATCAATAACCCCCCAAATTCCCAAAGCAAATAATTTCACCAGAAACAAACCTCATTGTTGATGTCAAACACGCCTTCCTGTATTTTCTCATAAATTTCCTTAGCTGTATTGATAAATGCCTCTTCCACATTGGCAGCAGTCTTGGCACTGGTCTCCATGAACACAAGTCCATGCTCACGTGCAAAGGCCTCGCCCTCCTCCCGCCTAACTTCCCTCCTAGCATCCAAATCACTCTTATTGCCAATCAGCATTATCACCATGTTTGAATTTGAGTGTTGTCGAGCATCCTCGAGCCACGTAGTCAAGTGATTGAATGTTTCCCTGCGTGTAATGTCATAAACAAGAAGCGCACCGGCAGCTCCACGGTAGTAAGACCTTGTTATAGAGCGAAAAGCCTCTTGACCCGCCTATTGAACAAATTTTCAAACTTCAGAGAGCAAGTAAAGCACTAGCCACAAGGATTGAAAGATTTAACTCCGCTGAAAAATTCCTTTAGGCAGCGAAAATTTACATTATACAAGAAATTGTTCCCTCGCTAATTTTTAAAGTTATGGATAAACGGCGCTCGATACTCGTGGGAGTTTTTTTTATATGTGGGAGGGCATTTTATATGGTCCACATGGGAGAAAACACTTTTCAATATTTCTGCTTCCAAAGTAGCCCTGTTGTTTTCATAAGTTAAAATATTAATGAAAAGTATTGAGAATCCATTGAATCACTATTTAGCTCGTGAAATTGTATGCAAATCCCTACTTTCATTGTAATCAAAGATAAAAATTTGAATTTTATTACATGACACGTGAAAAACCAAGAAATTTGTCGACACCGCATAGATAATGATTGAACATTCTAGGAGAAATATTTGAACGGAGCTGAAACATTGTAAACAATATTTTGAATAATATTTCTTCGATATGGATTATTAGTCAAATTTTGAATAGGCAATTTATTTGCACTTTACTTCGGCCGGAGTCCACAGACAGTCAATGAAAAACTGGTCCCACTAGCCAAACGAGTATTTTTCTTGGAGACGATGAGTAATCCGATCGGAAAAATTATCTCGAGACAAAGGAATCTCACCCAGTCCAGACAATACGTTCTCTTAGCGTTAGAAAAAAATTGCATCACCGAACATTTTCCAACTTGAAAAATTCACAAAACGTTACTTTCTTGCATTAATTAAATCTTCTTTCAAAAGTATTCTTTTATACCAGTGCAATTGTCCTCTCCCGATAAAAATTCAATTACCGTATCCCATATCTGCAATTTTATTTGTTTTCCATCGATGGTTATCATACGAGCACCAAACTCAACGCCAATTGTTAAATCATGAACAGGTTGAAATCGTTTATCGGTGAATTGTAGAAGCAGACACGATTTTCCAACTCCTGTAGCAATAAATAGGGTACATTAGCTTAACAGATCAATACCACACCTTTCAAATGCATCAGAAGTGTCAAATAACAAGTGCATGAAATGCTCTGTACACAAATGCTCATCTGTATACACAGATCATTAGAAATCTCACAATCCATAAGGCATTATGAATTCTATTTGGGCGTGAATAACTCCAATGTAACGAACAAAAGCAATTGGAGGATGCAATCTCTCTTAAAAAAACAAGGAAAACATCCTTTCAACCATGGAAATAAATACACCAGAGCATAATTTATTATATCAGATCGTGATTGCTTGGTTTACACGTTAAAAGGTCACGAAATTGTAACAGCAGTTGGAGAAAGGGAATAGATAATTTGGAAAGAGTGTTAACAGCTGAAGGGAAACGAAAACATAGCTGTCACGGAGACGTAATAGAAAATGCATCGCTCAGTCATAGCTACAAGCTCACGAACAGTTGTAAATAATCGTGTAATTACCTGTATCGCCAATTATAATGTACTTGAAGAGATAAGCGTAAGACATTTTTTCTACAAACAATTAATTAACTTGAGATCTAATATTCACACGTATTACCACGCACTAAATAGTCCTCTAGTTTTTTGGCTGTTTTATCTTTACTCTGTACGTCGTGACGTTATTGGGTGGACTCGGGTCATCTCGGCCGAACTCGGCTTTGCGAGGGTTAGGGGGTATTTTCAATGTGGAAGCAGATGATGCGCCATCTGCTTCCGGACTTCGAATTCGATGAATTTGAATTGGATGCAATTGAGTGTGTGTGTTTGTTACTAATAGAAGGTGACACAATTTATTTGCTTCCTAATATACTTTCATTGGAAATGTCTAGATTGAGGTGATTAGAAGATGAGTTTATTCACATTTCCAGGAACCGTTACTGCACTAAATCATCGGAAAATGTCAACACATGTATTTTCGACGGATGGCAATTTAAGGTATGAATGAATGATCGCCAAGTAGGCCATGGGTAGTATTAGCATCGGTGGTTAATAGGGATTAGCATATTCCAGCACTTTCCCAATTCTTATAAATTTTCATGAAATAGTTGAACCGAACTTTAACCTGTTTTAACTCCTTCGAAAATACACTTTCACTGCAAATACTTAAATAACTGCGATGAGAAGATAATCCCATTGATATTTTGAGTAATTGAGTAATCATCTTAAAAGAAAAAATATTATCTTACGAAGTGTAAATGTGTTCCATAGCTCTAATAATTTTTTCATAATTGTAGATAATTATTTCAACTTCATTGAGAAAGGTAAACTATAATCTCGATGTTTTTCTTCTATTCTCCTAGTGCATAATTGAATAGCATTAAAAACGTATTCTTGCGAACAACCAAGTGTAACTACCAATTGACCATAATTACTCGGCCGGAAGTAAACAAGCATTTACGAAAAAATAGCATTTATTTAAGTACAAAAGGTATAAAAAGGCATAGGATATATACATAATAATAAAAGGAAATATCTACATAACACGCGTCGTGGGAGACAAGCCGATCTTTCGGTTAATTAAATCAACCATTTATCCATTCACCACTAATTTAAGTGAGAAAACGAATACAAAAGATCATTTCACAAGTGTCCATTCGATCAGCGTGCAACGCAGAGGCAAAGCCTTGGCGGGCAAAATGGCATTCATTAAGCCGTTCAATTCAATTCCGGTGAACAGACTCTTTTCTTCCCGTTGTCATTTTTTTCATCAAACTGCATCCTTTCTCTTCATCCAATTCTCACGTCTCTCAATGCGTGAAAGATGAATCGTCAATGCTATCGTGGCTGTCGGAGTTGCTTTCCGCTGCGTCCACAAAAGCGGATGACAAATCACCCGAGAGCTTGCTTACAGTTTGGGTTGTCACATCGTACATGAATATCTCCTTATCCCCATTATGCTGATCCTTGGGTCTGCAAATTAAATTTAATTAACTACACTTATCAGAGTCCCCAAAACAAAGAAAAACAAACACTCGACTCAATGAGTCAAGAAACAATCAAATGAATTTCACCATTGACAAAGAACCTGAGAAAATAATGAAATCTTACGTCGTCACCAGCAAAACCACCGACTGCTTCTGGGGCTCAGTCCTCCTCTCCTGCTCCAGCCATTTCTTATAATTATCAGCACTGGGTTTTTTTATGAGTTGTTTCAACGAATCACCAGCTAAAAATTTAACCGGCACTGGCTCACCCAATTTCCTTGACTGTCTATCCACCTCCTGCTCCCCGCCACCATGATCAACAGGGGCAAGTACAACGACACTCGATATCTTGCGATCCTTCAATTCCGGTACATCGGGAATCGGAAAGGATGTACCGCTCACTTTTAATGGTAAATAGCGATTGTATTGTCCATCATTTCTCGATCCCACGGTTACCGGTTTCAGGTGAGTCGCATCTTCACGTATGTGCTGATCAGCTATCGCTTGGCCTTGCGCTGTATTTGGGTCAAACCGTACTACTTTCATTTCTACACCTCCGGGCTTGAGTGTTGCCTGTTCAACTTTACTCGTCGCCTTCTTGGGTATTAATCCTGCTCCACTAGTTTTTTGATACTTTGCGATTGATGGTACTGGCTCACTGGCTGATACAACTCCACCACCACCAGCACCGTAGAAATTGGCGAGTGCCTCGGGTGGTAGATTCTCGATATTAATACCGCCGACTTTGTCGTAATCGAGAACCTGAATGTCGGCATTGCCGAGGATTCCTGAGCTCAAGAGTTGTTGTCGGATATCGTCGGGCACTTCGTCCGGTAAATTGGCGATATTCTCCTTGATCTTGGCTTCGTTCTTGGGGGTGGTGGGCGCTGGAGTAGTCGTGGTTGTGGTCGTGGTGGTGGTAGTCGGTGGTGCTTTAGTGGTGCTTATCACAACTCGCTGCGTTGGTCTGGGTTGCGGAGCGGTGGGGCTCACTGGGGTTGCATATATCTTCTGCTTATTGTCCTTGAATACCGGTCGACCCCACACCGAGGCCAGGGGCTGATGGTGCTGGTAGTGAGCTTGGCCAAGATTCTGGGAGAAGAATTGCTGATTTCCCTGGTGTCTTGCTGAGGAACTCTGAGTCTGGACCAATGGTGCAATCGTACTAGTCACGTAATTTTTTCCATGAGTGGAGTGTACTGATGACTGCTGACCTCCAATGGAATTGGTGTGCTGCAGCTGTGGGTGCTGTTGTACAAAATTGTTCTGAGTATTTTGTGCGAATTGAAGGGGCAACTGTTGAGCATTGGGTGGGAAGGGCCCGGGGTGATAGGGATTCTCTCTAATGGCGTAATGCTGCTCCAATTTCGGTATAGCTTTCAAAATCTCACTCGGTTTCTCCACCTCGCGATGGTGTTGCGACTGCACTCGATTGTTCAGCGGTATCTGATGATTCTGTGAGAAATTTGGGGGTTGATTGAATTGCTGCTGCTGTTGCTCACGAATTTTGTTCTCTTGTTTTATTCTCTGGTACTCTTGTTGTCTCTGAATTTCCTTTTGCCTCTGCAACTCTTGCTGTCGCTGCAAGTCCTGTTGCCTCTGCAAGTCTTGCTGCTTCTGGAGTTCTTGTTGTCTCTGGAGCTCCTGATGCCTCTGCAATTCTTGCTGTCTCTGCGACTCCTGCTGCCTTCGTTGATCATGATGATGTCTCTGTTTCTCCTCCTCCTGCTGTCTGTACAATTGTACCTGTTGCTGATGATAACTCTGATCAACGAAACTTGGTTGAGAAAGGAACTGGGGCGATTGATTCTGCAAGTGCACACTCTGATGTGACACGGACAATGCCGGTGGAAACCCAGGCTGTTGTGGATGACTGATGGCTACTCGATGAGGCTGATTGAACGGCTGGAATGGCAGGCGTTGCTGAACATCCGGTAAACCCTGAATACTTATCGCTGGTCGTTGGTACCTTTGCGGTGGTCCCTGAAAGTGCGTCTGGACCGGATAATTTTGGGGCAACTGTTGCGTAGGTGCAAACGAATTGATGATCCGCTGTTGTGGAAATGCCGGCGGCACTCGGTGAGGATTTGGTGGCGGTGGGTATGGACCGTGCTGTTTTCTTGATGTCGTCGGTGGCGGGGAGGGGGGAGCGGTCTTAGTCTGCGGCTCTAAATCACTTCGTTTGCTGTGACTGTTTGGTGGCAACTGCTCAGTTCCAAAAGTCACGCGAATTCCACTGCCACCGGCGTGATAGGACTCACTCTCTGGACGTATGATAGCGCGCAAAGTTGTCGTTGGCTCTTTCGCTGGTTCCGGAGTAACGTAAGACAATGGCTCATTGTCGTAACTCTGACTCTCTGGTTTTATTACCTCGTGCTCCTCGTGGGGATTTAACGCTGCCACTGGCGTATCGTAAATCACCTTCGATTTGCCATCAGCCTGATTCTTCTTCTCGTATTTAACATAGAACACCTGAATCGGCTCTTTTGTGGGGCGCACCGGAGGGTGGGTGGGCGGCACTGGGGTGGGAAGGGACTCGTTGGATTCCTTGATTATTATTTCAATTATTGGCTCGGGCTCTGAACTGTATGGGTTGTGGTGGTGGGGCTCGTCGTAGATGAAGTCATCACTCTTTGCACTTGCCAGGGGATTGTACAGGGGATCTCGCTGGGAGTATCGCACCGATGGCTCCATTTGTACTGCATAAGGGGGCGGTTTGCCCGCTCGTCGGGAATGATAAGCCAACTGCTGACGCTTACCCCGGTTCTTCGATTCATCGTCCGCTGCCGACGACAGCAGAATCGCTGAGAGTAACAACGTCTAGAGGAAATTGGGTGAATCAGATGGGGGACATTCTGGGGATGGTGTTTATTCATTAATTTATTTTTCAGGTGCGTTAAGGAATGTCATGCGATTGGACTTGATTTCATGTGACCTCGTTAATAAAGAAAACTTGTAGCTGGATAAGAAACGGATTACTTGGTATTCTATCGGAGTTTCGAATGGTTAAACGTCGTACATGGATCTACTGATGCGGTATGATGACGAATATGGTGAGCCTAGTTTTTCAGTAATCGCTAAACTATTGGCTAATAAAGCCCTGGGATTCCCCGGAAAACAGTTGTGCACATGATTGGAAACTTCGGGATTTGGAGGTGAATTGGGTAACTATTTTCTAATCAATGATTAACAAATTTTAATTAGGATTGGGGAATCTTTTAGTGGAATTAGTTTAGAGTACGTAATGAAATTACCATGCTGAGCAGACGCATTGTCGTTGTGTTGAGCTGGATTACAGATCTTCTGAATTAAAAAAAAAAAGAAACTCCACCGATCCTTTACTACGGCGCGTTACCGTGTCCCAAAGTACATATTAAGGATGCGCCCGGGTGTTATACTTGAAAAGTGGGAAGATGTCCAGACAAGCGACGCAGGGGAACTGAGTGGCGATCGGGCATCAGAAGTACGTCCTCCCTCTGCCTCATTTCCCACTACCATCTGACTCGACACACGGACTCCTCTCTAATATCGCAGGAGGTTTTTAATGCAAGAAGGTATACCTTTCTCTGGGGAGCCACTGAAATTTCTGCCAGGATGGTTATCGTGTTCTCCAACAATTTGGCGGGTCAACGTTGCAAAAATTTTATGTTTGAATTTGAATTGGAGGGACAACTTCGTCCCTCCAATTCAAAAATTTTTGCATTGTAGTAGTAATTGATCATTTGAGTGTAGCATCTTCTCGTTTTGACTACTAGAATAATGTAGAGAATGAAATGTGCCTTTTAAAAATAATCTTTACGTAGCAAAGTGGTATTTTCTTAAAATGAAATACTGCTAGAAAATTCAATACGATTTTCAATTTTTCTCATGTAATTCAGCCGAACAAATAAAAAACTGGAAATATCCGCAAGTGTAGCATATGCTGTGTAAGAAAACAATGAAATTTTATCGATAGTTTACCTTCAAATTTCACGAGAGTGACACAGATTTTGAGTTGAAAGTTAAAAACCTATGAAATTTCAAATTTCACGCAAAATTCATGAAAATTCCAGAATTTTTAACTGTCTGAAGTAGAAAATTCGCCAATGTGATCACATTCCCAAAGGAGTATGAATATTCAGTAAAATCACAATTTTCGTCCCTGACATTATATTCAGTGCTATTGTCCGAAAAATTCAAGAATACCTTCGACCAAACTTTCAGAAATACCATCAATTTTCAAGGACTAAGAAATCTAACAGTTCCAGTTTTCATTGATTTTTCGATGAAATCGTAAATGTTCAGTAGTAAAATTTCGTGAACTACGAGTAAAAACTAAATCCGAATACAATGTTCGAAAAGTGTAAAAGGCAATACAGACAAAATTTTTTAACAGTACTTTTTTTTATTTTATCCTGCAATTGACGGATTACTATTTGATAAAACAAAAATACAAATAGTATGAACGACTCACGACCAATATCGCAGGTGTTTGTAAATTAACTCCTACTATTGTTGTCACACGCGTAGAATTCTCCGGCCAAGAAGCATTTAAATGATGAGGTGTATACCCCGGGGCGTGTTGACCTCCGGAGAGAGTGCATACTTTCCAGTTCAGGAAGAGTCCGTTCATAAAGAGACGATCCGGTGATACTCAATGCTCCTCGGGGCGCATGTATACCTGGCTCGTCGTGACAAATCATCAATTTACAAGTCAAAAGCGAAATAAAAAAAAGAAGCCAGTGCGAATTTGGAATTCCATTTGACCAGAATTTACAGCAGGCGCTGTTGTTGAATAAAGAATAATTGAGGCATTCACCTCAATCCGGCATGTAACTCATGAGAAACAAGCCCGAGGAATTTCAAGTTTGGGCAAATAAAAAGAAGTAACGGATTCCGTTGTTTATGGCTTATTGAATGTTCAATATCTGGTGCCGATGGTCCAACGACATTTTGTGATGAATGATTATTATGAGGCCGGTATGTTAATGATATTTGGGAGAGTTTGAGGTGATGGGAAATTATTTTTCAGAAAGTGACGGTAAAGGATGGATGCGATGATTAAAGAAATGTATATTTCGGGTAATGGAGATCTGAGATCGGGCATTAGATAGCCATGTTATTCGCTTTTACTTAAGGTTACAAGTGACTGCCCTGAAGGCCGTACACGGCCAGAGCCACACGGTCGTTGTGATGAGCATTTGGCGAACGTTCAAACGCGGTTGGGATTCGAGACGCGCGTCCTACTTGGTAAACTTTCACTTGCGGTTGGCGTAAGAGGTCCAAATCCCTTCCCCCATCTGCCCGAGTGTGATAATTAGTTTTTTTAACGCTCTTTTTGGCTGAATTTCAGAAAAAAATGTAATATTGCAGTCCATTGGCTACTCTGATGCGGAAGATTCAGTGATTAATTACAGCATGGGAGAAATAGAGTATTTCATGAAAATTACGGGTTCATGCTTATGGAGGAGTGTTTTAATAAATCGGTTATTATGGCAGAAACTGGAACGAATGAAAGTGCTAAGTTATGAAAAAGTTTATAATTGCTTTCGCGGTTTAGTCAGACATTCTCAGAGAGTGATGGGTTGCATCTGCTGGAAGATAGCGTAAGTGAAGTTTATTCGAAGTGGATACAGATTCGTCAAAATTTAGTTAATGGAATGATGAATTGTTAATGAAAATTTCTAACATAAATTGGAGGAAATAAGTTTTCGGGTTTTGCATTTAGCTGATGAAATTGTTTAATGAAGTTTTCAATGCAAATTATGGCGGCTGAGTTCTTTTGGTGATGGTAAAATTACTAAAAATAGTTATTGAAAATTATTATGTAAATTGAAGAAATAATTACATTCTTGAGATTTCCATTTGGTGAACGAAACTGTTCGGTATAATTTCTAGTACCGATGATGAGAACTGTAAACTTTCTGCAAAATTGGTGACTACATTCATTCAAATGTTATTACGTAAGTCGGAGATAACGAAGATACGAGATTTTTATTCAGTAAAGGAAATCGTTTTGTCATATTTTCCAATAAAAATGGTAGACATTTATTTTAAGTAGATAGAGTCTCAGTAAAATATGTAATAAATAGAATGCTGAACTGTTGATCAATCAATCGTATCAAATCAATTATGAAAATCGAAAGGAGCAGTAAATGCTCGAGTTTTTGACTTGGCAAGCAAAATTGTTTAACGCAATTGCCAATAAAAATTATAAAAGCGATAAACCTCCACAGCTCATCAATTGGAATTCATTGAACCGGAAACCATTCAACGCATAAATTTGCGAGGCCGGATCGAGTATCATTCAATGACATCCATTCAGAAATTCCCGCAGGGCTCATCATTAAAAAAAAATATTGCAACACCATTACAATTCTTATCCGGTTCAGAATTTCGAGGCTTCTGTTCACGTATGAAGTAGATAGTATTATAAACCCATAGAACACTGCAAGAATAACGTAACTACCTGGAGTGAAGAGTGAAAGTGTTGTAAAGTAGAACGCAAGAGAATTGCACTAAGTTTTTCAGTATTAATAAATAAAGCCAGATAATTCAATGTTGCCACTGTCAGCTGCATGCTCAATCACTAAATTAAGTTGAACAATGTGTCCTCAAATGTAACAATAGTCTCCCACATTGCGCGAGAAAAATTTTGTAAACGCGCGTTGGCAATTCCTATTTTAAATCGCAAAAAAAGAACGAATCATTTAGCTACTCGAGCCGACGAATAATGTTTGCCTACATTTTTCAATACTTAATAAATACAATTTACACTCAGAGACTACGCCGAGGAGAAAACAACCGCCAGGCAAATAAAAATATGCTCATCCGCATGAGAAGCATGGGTTTACGGCGACTTACTTTACTTTCACTGTTGATAAAGTGATTGAAAAGAATAAGAGGATGAAGTGTCCACTGATGGTCAGAGTTTTAGAAAATTTTGGAGAGTGTCGAGGATCTACGCACTCCCGAAATAAGTGAAATCGACTTTTCTAATAATCTAAGTGGAAAATCAATGGCATCACTTTTTGTTATTCCGACCGTAAGACAGCCTGTCAGAATGACAAAAAAAATGTGGTCAATATGATTGAAAATTGCCTCGCTTTCGGCTCGTGCATCAAATTTCCTATTCGCCAGTAAAGTTGCTATACAACTCAATAACTGGAGATTGCTATATTGTTAGCAATAGATTTTTTGTGTTCATATATATGTCCGTTTTTGTTTTTTTTAGGCGTATATGATGCTGATCCGGATTCTCGGTTTGAGTTTGAGTCTGAGTGTGAGTCTACGTATGAATCTGACTTTGAGTTTGACTTTGATTTTGATTCTAATTCTGAGTCTGTCAGTTTGACTCTGATTTTATATATGCTGATATATATAATTGAAAAACAAAATATACATCCATGTGACAGCGCCGCAAACGTAATTAGACGCACGCGATCATCTCTAGTCACCAATATCTTCTGTTAATTTAAAAAATGTTAAGGTACTCTAAACGCGCAGAATTCCAACCCTACATACCCAATGATTGGGACGAATGGACGTGATTCAAATGGCTGGCGGTAGTCAGTGTCCACCGAGAATGGCGGCTCGACAGAGGAGCACGTGTACGTGTCATGTTTGCCAGGGCATCGGAGCAATTATCGACGGCACTTTCATGGTTCTAGATCTCTACGGTTGGATGCTGGATTCTTACATAGTTGTCAGTATTTTTGTGTTCATTAACGATTTTGTTCTGGTCCGTTAGTGCGTGATTTTCTCGGGTATTGATTGGTAACTGATTCGAGAAACCTGATTATGGCAGATTATTTGACGCCCGGGGGCGCCAGTGTTTAATTAGACCCGTCCCGCTAAATTCGAAAGGTATCGTCCAGTTGATTGAGTCGGTGATCGCATTGCAATTAATTCGGTCTAGATAAATCAGTGGACGCAAGTGAGATCATAGAATAATGAAAAGTCATCGGGGAAAGAAGTTACAAAAATGGAATACCTCTTTTTTTCAGTTAATGTCATTAAACAAACAATTAGAAAAATTTGAATTGTTACTTTTTGATCGGTAGAGGGATAAGAATTCTTAAATTTACTTGAAGTTCCACTCGATATTTGAATATTCAGTCTCCAATTAAACTGAAGTGCACAGTAACTGAGACTTTGAGAATAAATTAATCACAATTAATTTCCAATAATAATTGAATTGAACCCCTGATCTGCCATTGAATTTATTACCGGATGGGTAATCTTCAAAAAACCTAATTGTCCACTGTTCTTTTAAGGACTTTTTTGAAGACGACTTGTGGGGAAGATTACCGAAATCCTGGGCCAGCGCCCTGGAGAATCTATCACTAGAGGAATTGGGATCGTGGATTCTGCGAGAGAGTAGCCCTCAACACGTCCTACCATTGTCTCTAATCGCGCTTCGACAATCGATCGATCTATTGAGCATAAATCGAGACCCGAGCAAGTGTTGTCCGTTTATATGTCGTTCCTCTCAATCAAGTCCTCACCCGCTGGAAACCCCGGAAATTACTAAAATTTTCAAAGACGAACGTCTCAATAAATTCAATAATTTATTCAAGAAACACGTGAAGGAGAAAAAACGCTACGAAATCGAAAAATTCTCGGGGATAGTGGCGCGATGCAAACACTTATCCAACAGCAGTTACATCGTCGATACAGGCGCTGGTATGGGCCACTTAGCCCGCGAATTAGCGTACAAATATCACTTACGGGTTATCTGCGTCGAGCAGGATAAATCTCTCTCTGAATTAGCGGGGAAATATGACGAGCAATTTATGAAGAAATTCGAGACACATCTACCGGACTTTTGTGGTGTACCACCCCATCATTTGTGCGCTAAAATTGTCGATGAAAGTTGCCGAGGCGACGAGCTACCAGCAGTGTTTAACGAAATATTACGGAATAATTTTTCTCAGCAATCAAATGACAATGGCTTTGGTTTGATTGGATTGCATCCGTGTGGTGATTTAGCTGCGAGATTGCTCAAGTTTTATGTTGGACAGGAGAGTGCTAAGTTCATCAGCGTTGTTGGATGCTGTTATATGAAGCTAACAATCAAGTAAGGGACTACTAAATTTAATGGTTTGCTTGCGCAATGTAATTACTATTTAAAAGCTTTAGTTGTTTTCGATGGATACGATGGTTCTAGTTTGCCGATAAAAAATAATTGCCCCGGGGTAATTGATCGAAAAATGAGAAAGTATTGCTGGATAAAAAAATATATATATATACATATATATATCTAGATATAAATAGTAATAGAATAAATAGACTTTTAATAATAAATTTTTTGAATGGAAAACTCGGGTGTTTTCAAAACAAGAACGCTTTGGAGAGATGAAATTTAAAGTTAATTGTACTTGCAGATTTGAACACTTTCTGTTCCACTGTGCAACATTATCTCAAAATGAATAACAATGTACCTCATTTTGATCACAAAACTAAACTAAAAACCATGGACTATAAAAAAGTTCTCGGTGTATTTTTGAGAGAAATCCCTGTGTTAAGTAGAAATTTTAAACACTCGTAGGAGTTTTTTTATCTTTACTAAAAACTTACCGTTTATTATCTCTGTAAAAAAGTGACCTTTCTTTTTCAAGTCGTCACGGTGGTTTGTGCAATTGCGTCTGGTACAGGTTTATGGTTTTTTCGTATTCAGTTATTGTACAGCATTTTGTAATGGTTTCAGTGAAGATGGGGCCGATGGAACCAGGAGCTATCCCCTCAGCAAATACGTGGCGAGCCATAGTAGCCATTCACTCAGCTATGCCGCACTGGAGGTGGCTTGCCATGCGGTAGAAAATTACTGTGATAAAATAAAAAATAATGACTATGAGGATCTTAAAGTACATGGATACAGGGCGACACTTGAGAAAATTCTTATTGACAAGGGGGGAAGTGGCATGCGACGTGGAAAAGTAGGAAGTGTTAGAGTTAATAGTCGGATGAGTTTTGAGGAGTAAGTTTGGTGATATAACGAAATATTTTGCCCATTTTCACGGTGAGAATGAAAAAATTGAATGGAAATCAGTGTGAAAATGAGGCTTGTTTTTTGCAGGTATTGCAGACTAGCCACAGAGAAACTTGATGTTAATCGGCGGATAAATATAGCAGAAATAAATCATGCGGAAGTGGAGAAGTATTTAGCGAAGTGGCGTCATGTTGTGGCATTCGAGGCAGTGAGGTTCATGGTAGCACCACTCGTTGAGACTGTTATTTTGTTGGACAGATTTTTATACCTATCGGATAATGAGTTCAGACCTGTGCTGAAGGCGGAATTTAATCCCCGATTGTCACCTAGAAATTTTGTACTCACTTCTATAAAATAATTGTGGTACCATGATTATTATTGATTTTCGACATCCTTAGATAAATAGAACGAAGAATTACCTCATGGGTTTTAATGCTTTCTTCAAAGGTTTTCCTGTATTTCGAAATAAATTGGGAACACAACTATTGTCTTGCTATACATTTTATCCTGAGGAAATTGATTCTAGAAAAAATCCTGGGGTCCAATTTTTTCAGTCATTTTAATTTTCTGAGATAAACTATAACAATAAAATGATTTCTGAGTAGGAGAATTAAAATTTACAATTTTTTCCTATAAAATATTAATGTTAAATTATAAGATACGAAATTTTCGTATAAAATTTAACGACATGTGAATAGATCATTCTTTAAAAACAATTAATCGTTTTTATGATTGTTTAGATTACCTTGAGATTGGAATCTGTAATCGCCCACTCTCGATTTTTTTGTTCCATTGAACTGTGAGGTCATGGGAATTAATGAATCGAGGAATTTTTTCAAGCCCATCTCCACTGGAATAATGGAAATATTATTGTAAACAACCTTTAGATGTTTCGTTGGAATTTCTAATTGGTTTTCACTTTTAATTTATGAACACCCACTCGATAATATTACTGTTTCAAAATGTCACGTCGGGGGAATTGATGAACTTAAGAGAATTTCTCTGGGAGAAGAACGGTCACCATAAAAATCAAACTATTCAATTTCCCAAGTTCCATTGGAATTCAATTACATTTCCAATTATATTCCTTTCTTAATTTATGAACAACAACTCTCAAATAATTCGACGAGTCACATGAGAAAGTGAGAATCATCACTTTCTGCGGTGAATTTTTGATTTTACATTCAATATAATCATCATAAAAATACCACACAGTATTAAAGATCATCATTCCGAGGCGAAATATTTCTTTACAGCGAAAAATTCCGAGTTTCCTTTCAAAAAAGAGAAATTTCTAACTGTCCAATTCCCGCATGATTTATTCTCCGAAACATTTGATTGACCCGTCACCTCTAAAATGATTAATTCCCGCGTGTCAACGGAAGACGTCAGTGCGCATGCCTTGCAGTTTACCATGAAAATCAACCCAACTCCAACAAAACCCCAACTTCCCCCGCCCCCCGCAACAAAAGGTATTCGAGCTCTAAAACAGTATTGGTTAATAATGGCAGGTGACAGAAGTCCAAATCGTGACAGATCTCGTCGTCGGGAGACTCGGGAGAATCCCGACCAAAATCGTCGCGACAGAAATCGAGAGAGATTCGAGGAAAAATCCCGCAATGACAGGTCAAAGAGACGAGATCGTTCTCGCAGTAGATCGCGAAATAGAGACGACGATAGGCCTCAAAAATCAAAACATGAAAATAGAGAACATAACCACAGAGCAAGAACCAGAGATGATCATTCGAAGAAATTTGATTTCAGTAATTCAAAGGTAAAGAAAGAATCCTCGCCCGAGTGGGGTAAACGCGTGCCTAAGGAGGAAAAGGATAATAAAGCTCCGGCTGAAAAGGACAAACCAAATTTTGGATTGTCGGGGAAGTTGACAGAGGACAGAAATTCGGTAAATGGGGTTGTTATCAAGTACTCGGAGCCTGGAGACGCGCGGAAACCGAAGAGACGGTGGCGATTGTATCCGTACAAGGGGGAAAAGGAGTTGCCTATTATTCATATTCACAGACAGTCTGCTTATTTGATGGGGAGGGACAGAACGGTTGCTGACATTCCTCTGGATCATCCGTCGTGCTCTAAGCAGCATGCTGCACTCCAGTTCAGGCTAGTGCCTTTCAAAAGGGAAGATGGATCCACGGGCAAGTGTGTCAAGCCTTATCTGATCGACCTGGAGTCCGCTAATGGGACTCTTGTCAATGATGTTAAGCTAGAGGCGAAGAGGTATCATGAGTTGTTTGAGAGAGATGTTCTCAAGTTTGGGTTCAGCTCGAGGGAGTATGTTCTTTTACATGAGAACAGCAAGGATGATGCTATGGATGATGATTTCATAGCCTCTAATGAAACATAGGTAATTGGAGATTTTCTGATTTTTTTATTTTTGTTTGAGGAGTTTATGGTTGTCCCTAGGGGTGAAACAGCGACAACACCTCAACAAGCTCAACAAGCTAGAATAGTTTATCATTTAATTTTTTCCCCCAAGTTACAAAATTACTATCGTCCGTATTTCATTCGAGGATTCCTTTTTAACCTTAAAGATAAAATATTAATTTAATGAATCCTTAAATATCTTTAATTTTCATGTCTTGCTCGATCATTGCATTGAAACAATTTTATCTTTTGGCAATTTTTGTTCCAGGGAGACGTGGATAGTCGTCCCGGTGATTGGAAAATACCAACTGAATGATTAATTTTTTTATTGTTGAACGTTGCGAATTCTCTGCACCTTTGGTAAGCTTCTAAGCGAGTGTTTTCTCTGTTGATATTGGGTTTAATTATGCAAACATTGGACAACGGACGTTGACTCAATCAATTCTAAATATTGTAGCCGAAGCGAATGTTACCACCAGAAAAATAAATTTAGTATTTCAGGAAATAGTTCACTTGAAGATGAGTGAAACTGAGATAATATAAAACCAATCACATAAATAAAGAAATTTATTTCTTTAAATATAAAGTTCAATTTTTTCTTCTGCAAAACTAGAAATAACCATGACGAGAAATGAGGGACTTGATCAATGAAATGCCCTAGTAACTGTACTTCGCAACTATGAATAGTTGATATAAAAGAATTTGTGTAACAATAAAGGAGACTAATGTGATTAACTGCCAAATGTTTATTCTTTGGTCAACAATTATCTTCTATATACATTGCAGTAAGTCATGACCATTAAAAAAGTGAGCACGTTAGGAAGACATCAATCTACATTGACATGACTGTGAAAGAAAAATAAAAACAGAAAGATAGATAAAATACTTCGTCATCTAGAAACAAAAATCACGACGACAATAAACTTACATAATTTCTCTCAAATTATATACATCATTATAAAAATCTTACTCTATTTTTGATCCCAAATTTAAATATTCGTGTGATAAAAACCTATCTATAGTACAATTCTCATAATATCAAATTTGTGTTTTTATTCTTAACATATAAAACTTAACAAATTTTTTACAATTGACGATGAAAATAAATACGTTGGCTCTTAAAAAATAAACTACAAAAAAATCCAGCCTCATTTAATAAATACAATAGGGATTACAAAGATGAAAATTGTTCGCCCCAGAATTTCACATAAATACCATGTGACAGATTGACAATACATGAACAAATTTAATAAAAAATCCTAGCTAATTGGTTAAGATTTTCTATTAATTATTTTTACAACGTGTAGTTATAAATGATAATGAAAGAAAGGCACTGTCAATTTACTCTGGATTAATTGACTCTAGTTGAATCATTATTTACATTTGTGTACGTGACAATATTGAGACCAGAGTCCTCAAAACCGGAGCTCTGTCTCAATAAATTCAACAGCGAATTATTTATGGCTAATGGTATATTGGCTTTTCCACTCAACGTGTGTGTTTTGTGCAATCTTATCGTCGAATTACCTGCAATCATTGGCTCATTAATATTGCTATCCCTAATGCTACTCAAGTCATTTTTCAACATAACATTTGGTTGAGATTCGAGAACCGAAGAACTTGGCCTAGTAGAGGGTAATGGACCTCGAAGGGAGGAAATTGATGAACTGAGTGAATTACAATTCCTCTCATCACTTGTTTTCGCTCCCTCATCGGTTTTGCACTTTAATTTAGCTCTCTCGTTCAATGTTGCCCTCAAATCATTTTGCAGGGCCGATATAACGAGTCTCGGATTACCCAGTGTCTGACTTTTTTCCGCCACTGAAGTCAACGATCCGATTTTCGATAGTATACTGTCTAGATGTTTTCGATCGTCTGGAGATATTCCGGTTATACTGCCAATTGGTATAGATCTCGGAACCTCGTATTCATCTATTGCAGTCTCTCTTATAGTGCCCGGGGCATCTGCGATTATCTCGAGATACTTGGGTACGTCCACTTCGGTGGACAGTTGGGTGGCAGTCGTTGCTGTCGAGTCTTGGAGGAAGGGCTTCATGTCTCGACTGCCTTCAGAGCTACTCGACTTCCAGGAATTCCCTGGAGAATGAAATATCTGACTTTGAGAGGTGAGTGAGATACATTCTGTATGAAATCAAATTGAAATTTATCCCGTGACAACAGATGACACTATTTCATAGAGTGGAATGTGAATTTGAAAAAAAATCAATGTTAATGAATGATTTCGAAGGATTCTCTTCAACCTACCTGAATTGTTATGATTTTGATTCTCGTCAGCAAAGTAAGCCATGTTAGAGACGCCTGCAAGCACGAGCCATGCAATAATGGCCAATTTGAGATTGAGAAGCATAATATTATATTATCAAAGAGAAGAAATTTTTAATGCTAGAAACTTGTGATTTACTATGGTTGGATTCCGTTCTTATCGAACATAGAATGTAAAATCACCCATCTGTACGAAAAACTATAAATCATGTTGTTATGCAGGGTACTTGAGAGTTACAGATGAAATGTTCCTCCGCAAGAACAGGTCTTGTTTTTTGGTGGACGATGCTATTTTATTTTTTAATCCTTCCCAATCAAAACATCAATGAAATTAAAAGGATCGATAATTTTTCTCTAACAATTATAAATTTCTTCCCGCTGCAATTATTGTTATTGAATGAACAATGATAACTGCATTATTCTACCATCAATGGTATCAATCATTGAAGAAAAATCTCCAATAATTATCACCAGAATCATGCATGAAATGCGACCATGATAATTCCTGATAATACAAAGTAACAAACCTCGTCGATTGGGATATTGTCCCGCTTGAACGGGTGTCAAGATAGCGTCTGGAGTATTTTTCTTAAGCATGATGATCCTCTCCAAACAAGTCTTGAAACTCGGCCTGGCCTCAGCCTCACTCCAGCACCTTTGCATGAGGTCATAGAGTTGATCAGGGCAATTATCAGGTTGGGTCAGTCTGCCTCCATTCCTCACATACTGCAGCACCTCAACATTACTCCTGGCGGCGTACGGTTGTTGACTGAGGGACGTGATCTCCCACATGAGTATACCAAAAGCCCAGACGTCACTCTGAGTCGTGAAGACCCCATCCATCAGGGACTCTGGAGCCATCCATCGGACAGGTAGCAGTCCCTCCCCCTCTTTCCTGTAGTAATCATTCTTATAGATATCCCTAGCCAGCCCAAAGTCCCCAATCTTCACGACTCGATTCTCTCGATCTTTAGCAGAGACCAGGCAATTTCTGCAGGCCAGATCACGATGAACGAAATGGAGTTCTTCTAGGTACCTACACCCTCTAGCAACATCCTCGCACATTGCGAGTAGATCCTGGAGCCTCAGGGCTTGAGGATCAGTGGGAGCATAGTTCCTACTATTCCTCAGGTAGGTCAACAAGTCACCGGCCTCCATGAGCTCCAGCACAAGCTGAGGACCATCGATATCCTGACAGACCCCAAGTAATCTCAGCACATGTTTATGCTTGAAATGACTCATCAATCTGGCCTCCTGAATGAACTCTGTTTTCTCTTGAGCAGAGGCTCCTTTTCTCAGGGTTTTTATAGCGACAGGAGTGGTGCCTGGGCCATCGAGGCCCTTCGCCTCTCCTTTATGCACTTCCCCAAAGGCGCCACTACCCAAGAATGCTATCCGCACGATCTGATCCTTCCGAATTTTCGGGAGGGACAGATCATCATGGTCATTCTGCATTGACGAAGCATAGAGAGCGTTCGACTGCACGAAATTACCTCGTGGAATTTCCCTGAGAGTTGCCAACTCCACATCCGAAACAATGGGCGGAAGAATGGCTTTCTTCACTTCTTTTCTCTGTTTGTTATACAGGCAGAGGAAGTAGCAGAAACAGAGAAGAACAATAGTCACGACTGGGACACTCAGTCCCAGGACCAGCCCCAGATGCTGTTGTCCTGCTACTGTCGTTCCAATAGTATCAGTTAGATCAATGACAGTACTGGGCTGGCTCCATCCACCAAACCCATAAGCATTCTCCGCTTGAACTCTGAATCTGTACTTGTGATTCATCTCACCTGCAATTATCCAGTAATTATCAGTGCCGTTGTAGTAAGCAGTCCACTGCTCGTGTTTGTCATGATCCTCAGGCTCTCCAACGATTTTCCCTTGGAGTCTGTACATCTTCACCGGTGACCCATGAGCCTGCGCAGGCTCCCAGTTTAGCTGATACACCGAGTTACGAAGTTTCGTGACAGAGGGAATTCCAGGGGAACTGGGAACGTCTCCAAGAGTTTGGAAGGTGAATCTGGCGTCTGTTGGCCAGATGAAATCCTGCTTGTACTTGGGATACCTTAGGATCAGCCTAAACTTGTAGAAAGTTTTCGATAGAAGTCCTTTTATATGATAGACAGTTCTGTTCTTCTGGATCTCAATATCCGTCGCAATCTGCCATTTCTCCAAACCAACACTCGTGAACTGCAGGATGTAACTGGTTGTGAGATCAGCAGTTGGAACCCAGGAGAGATTGAGAGCATTGATAGTGGCTCCCATCAGCGTCAGATTATTTGGTTCTGGGTACATGCTGACGATTTGGCTCTGACTCTCACTCCAGACGTCCGAAGAATCAGCAGGATACGCCCTAACGATCACCACATAATCCTGTCCTGGTATCAAAGGCTGAAGCATCGTTGAGTACTTTCCATTGGAGACCTCAGCATTCTTGATCAACTGTTCACCCTTCTGGCGAACTCCGTTCACCAGCTTCTGGGACCTCCAGTGGATCTCGTAACGAACTGCCGCAGCATTCAGAATTCTCGGGGGCAACCAGTAAACTACAGCTAAAGTGGGGGTAAACGCCTCTACTGTGACGTTCTCGGGGGTCGAGGGAGCGCCAGGTGCCGTTCTCAGCATCACTGGAGAGCCCTGTTGGAGATTGGACGCTTCAAGTTCTCTGTAATAATTGCTCAAGCCCAACGTGAATTTGTAGAATGTGAATGGTTTGAGATTTAATACTTCTACTTCCCTCTGATATGTCTGAATCTTGATCCGTTCGTTATCGCAGATCATTTGGTTGTCCACGGTGTCTTCTGTACACTGAGACATGTAAATTGTGTACTGAACCCCAGGTAAGTTGTACCTCCTACATAGTAAATCTGATTCAGGCTTCGGTAGTCTGACAGTAATGCTGTTAGCTTTTTTAGAAACTTCAGAGATTGTATAGGACATTGGATAAGGTGTCAAGCAGTCTTGATCAGGATATGGCTGGAGAGAACGTCCAATCGCTTTCAATCCCTTGATATTCGCCAAGTAGATTCGCTCGATCCTCTGTTCCTCGTCCTCCTGGTAAGGGTTATTCTTCTTTACGAAGTGAATCTCGTCGTCGGCCCAATTATACCAATAAATGTTGAATTTGTCGGCGGACAAGGAAGAGGGAGGGAGTCCTCTGTTAAACCCCGGTTTCGCTACTGAATTGCAGCCGCAGCCCGCTATCGCAGCGATGTTCAAGCCCCCGTCAAGTGAGACCCAGTACATCACTGGATTTCGAGGATCTGTACTATCCACTGTCATTACGTCTTTTACGGGTGGTCTGTCAGGACAACTGCAGTCTTCATTGTGATTAAAGAAAGGCCTAACGTCTTCGCCAGACAAATTCGATTGCATGATTATCCCATGATTGCCTTCTGTCACCTCAATCCAGAAGAGATCTCCAGTCAAAGGGGACAACTCCAAGTTTATTATCCTCCTTTCACTCGTGATGATTCCTTCGAAGATCAAACTCCCACCCTCCCAAGCACTCAGATCCATCTTCATTATCCGACTTCCACTGATTTTTCTGTGGGATTCCGCCCAGTAGAGGTTCCTTGCCACCCAATCAACAGCAAGGCTCGATGCAGTCCCATTCAGTGACAGAATTTTTGTAGCATTTCTTCCCTTCAGATCTGCAGTCACAATCTCCTGCATCTCGTTTATCCAGTAGAGCTTGTTCTCAGTTGCTATATATCGCACTTCGACCGCAATGTGTCTCGTCAGTGTCTCATTGGTTCCTAAATCTAAGTCCGCTAGTTTAACCGAGTCCGTTGTTGCAATGAGAAGCTGTGGTACGGGATGCTCGATCTCCGTGGAGCTTTCAATGGCGTCTGAGAAGGGACCTGGTCCGATATCTGTGAAAGCTTGCACTTCAAAACGATACGTTGTGTTGGGTTTTAGATTGTGGGCGATGTACTCTCTCGTATTGTGCCCCACTTGAATACCTTGGCACACATGAATCTCGCCGCCATTATCCATGAACCAACACCTGAGAGAGTAGCCCTGGATCAAGCCGTTTTGGAACTCAGGGGGATTCCATCTGAACGTCATGAAGATATCGATGTCGTCGAGAGTCGGTGCTTTGTAGTGTTCAACGAATGCTCTGACATTGGTAGGCTGGCTCGGAACGCTCTGGGGGGATCGCAACATTTTCCTTGAGTGTGGAGCAGTCCCCCAATACGTGAAAGCCTTGACAGTGACTTCGAGAATGGAGTAAGGAAGAATTTGGTCTGAATTGTTGTACGGCAAGGTTGTGTCTGTTGTGATCTCTGCGTTGGAGTTCGTGTTGATGTAATCAGCGAATTTGACTTCGTAAAAGACAGTTCCATAGTTGATATTGGTGACTGGAGCCCATGAGACACTGAAGTTCCTCCAAGAGCCTTCAACCCTGATAGTATCCAGTCTAACTGCATTCGGGATGACTGAGATAGTCTCTGATGTGAGATTCTCCGGATACTGATGAAGCGCTTGGTCTACGACAGCTACCATATGGAGGCCTATCAAACTGATGCCGTTGATGACTGCTGTGTTTTGTCCCGTCAAATCCCCTATGACTGCGTTTCTGTCGTCCTGCAGCCAGAGCAGATGCTCAGAAAAATAACACAGAGGTCCCTGCATGTTCGGATGTTGGAGGGTCGAAACCTTCTCGGGCACGATCTTCTGGCTCATGGGAATCCGCTCAGACGTCGGGGCTCGATAAACTATCGATCCACTCTCGTAACTCCGGACTATCCAGTACACGTAACGATTCTCTGTATCCAGGGTCAAGCCCATAACTTGTTTTCCGTTGAAGATCTCATCGGAGTGATAGTATCTCCTGTCCAGACCATTCAGTCTTGCCACCTCCACTGCGTGACCTGTTGACCAGTATAAATAAGCCTCCTGGGAATCGATTATAAGCTCTTTGACGATTGCCAGAATTGACATGGGCTCCTGATGAGTCCCATTCAGATTAGCTCTCGTTATAATTTGTTGTTTTGGATTCGCCCAGTACAGTTTTTTCGCTATCCAATCCACAGCTATACTTCCAACCGAATTGATATTGAACTTCGTTTTTTGATGGCTCGTTATATTGTATTTGTACAGAGCCGAATTGTTACCAACGATGTACAAGACATCCTTGTACCAGCTGACGTCCACAATATGATACTCGCTATCGAAGTCTCGTAGACTCTCCCTATGGATCAACGTCTGAACATTCTCCCCAGTTACATCGCTCTTCAGTAATCCCTCATCAGCGGACCAGAGAATTGAGGCATAAGAGTTCTCCCTCAGGGTTTTCCCCCTAAACTCGGAGGACCAAGGGCCTCTGCCAGCTTTCGTGTATGCAGCAGCTTTAATCGTGTACTCTGACTTCTCGCGGAGGTTTTTGACAGTGTGAGAGGAGCTTGCAATGTGGCGTTGCCTGATCGTGTGTCCCGTGCTCTCGTCCTTGATTTCCAGCTCGTAGGACCAGTTCTGCCAGGCGCCCTTGCCCTGCCCTCCGAGCAGATGAGGTGCCTGCCACGAGACTTTGGCTCGTTCGGCGCCCAGAACTGCTTGCACCCCCGTTGGAGGGTTCACCGGAACCGGAACTGGTTGGCTGGCGTCCATGAGGACGTTCACACTGACGAATGAGCCGTCCGATCTGTCCGGGTAGGCGTTGTGAAAGTAGAGCTTCTGGCCGGCGTGGTAGCCCTCGGTGAGTACCTCCTCTCCATTTGTCCAGTAGAAAAGGCCATTTGCCATTGCTAGAGATAAAACGTTTTTGAATTTTGGTTGTTGAGTATTCGATCGAAGATTCAAGATCTCTCTTCCGTCCAGCGATACTGAGATGACTGTGTTCTTCGTGTGATCTGGTACTAGAAGTCGAAAATTCGTGTGGTCCACGGTGAAAGCTCCCAGATGTCTGTCCTCCAGCATCAAATATGGCTGGACTTCGTGTTTAATTCCGTTGCTGATGTCCGCGAGATCCAGTCGGAATAATCCACCCCTTGTGACCCAAAAAAGGTAGCCGTTGTAGGGGTCAACCTCGATGTGCGATGGCTTTGTCATGAATCCAGCCTTTGCCACTGTTAAACCTCTTCCATCTAGGGTGCATCTTGCTATTTGCCAGACTGTTGTTGCGTGATTAACTTCGCCTACTATGTACAAGTAGGAATTTAACCAGTCGACTGAGAGGCTCAGGGGCTTGAAATTCGATTGATCTAGTCGGAGGATTACTTTCGGCTCGGTCGTTTCGAAAATCGAGGTCCGATACACGTAGCCCAGGGAATCTGATATGAATAGTTGAGCTGATGCTACGTGAATTGCTACTCCTCGGATTTTACCCGTTGCTCGGTATATTACACTCGGCTCGTCCAACATGTCTGCACCCTGTTTCAGGACTACGTGCTCACCTCCGAGGATCAGAATTGGCTGCTGGGTGTCTTTTACTGCGGAGAGAGAGAGAGAGAGAGTAGTGGGTGAGTTTAAATGTACAGTTTCCAGGGAGGAAATTTCGCAGTGAATACATTTTTTTTTATCTTGGAAATTTATAGACTAGATTAACTATATTGACGCAAGGAGCAAGATTGACTACTTGAAACGTTAGGAAAAAAAATGAAAAAAAGAAGCCATTCAGGCGATAATCGTGAAACGAAGTATCATTTAATGAAGAATAATTGTCCTATAGGGCTAGCAATATCCAGCAAAATCAGTTTTATCAATTGAAAATAATTTTAGGCATATTTTTTTCAATTTTTTTAGTTATTTTTTCTTTCTCCTTTCATCAAAAAACCAATCAGACAAATTTGAGCTCCCGAATTGCTAAAATAACCCGACTGAAGATTAATCGTCAAATCTATTAACCGACAAATTTTCCTCAGCCATTGCGTTTACTCTCTCGCCCCTCGTTTATTTTTTTTTTAGAAAACGAGTAGAACTAGACTTCGACACACCCTATTCTTTCGAATGTATATTTTTAATCATACCCGTTGGTTCTGATGTCGTCGTGATGTAAATAACTGCCGGTGGTCCATCGCCAACAGCATTCCTCATGGAGACACTGACCGAATAATTTTGATTGGGTTTTAAATTTTGAAACATGTAGTGGTCGGTGTTATCAGAGGCAGGAATATCCTAATCATGATGGAAAACAAACAAATAGATATAAATTTGGAATTATTTCATGACACACATCATTTCAGGCATTCCGTATAATCCCCTGTTAGAAGTAGAAACGAAGGGCAGAAACGCCATGCCAGAAACGCACAGAGTTATCTACTTGACTGGTTCGGTTGTGTCTGTATTAGTGCATTCAATCCAATAAAAAAAATTATAGCCAGACACATGCAAAGCAATGCACAACTAGACAGTGTTAAATTAAATAATTCACAAAGCAGATTACCGAACCAGCATTCAGCGACTCGATGAATAGACTAAATCAAATTAATAAACGAGTGCAGCAAAAGAGTGTATTAACAGTAAGAAGAAGTGCGAAATTGTCAACTGAGGATTACATAAACGGCTCACGTATGATAAAATTCGAGGAAGACCTAATGAATTCACTGGACAATTTTTTCGAATTTCTACTCGTTTTTCGTCATTTCCAACGAAATGTCCAATAGATAATATGATATGGAAAAAAACTCAATAGAATTTTTTTATTTGTACGATGTATCTTATTGAAATATTTTTTATAAAATTTAATTTCATCAGCTCAATTTTCTCAGTTTTTGGTGTTTGTAATTGCCCTGACCAAACCGAAAACAAAACTTCGTGAATTTAAGCAGAGGAAATTTGAGAGAAAATGTACCCATAAAATAAATTGTGAAAAATAGAATTCTATTAATTTTTTCAGCAGAATACGAATTCCAACGGAATTGTTCAGCGAGTTTGCTAGAGTTTCCAATTAAATTTTTTCATGCGTGTTATTTCACAGCCTACGAGAGAAATTCGATAGAGTACATGAGGATTTATCGTTTTTCCATTTTTCTGGCGTGGCGTGTACCTTGTTAAGGGAGTCGTTGTTAGCCCCTTGTAATTGCAATACATAGGATAATAATGGACCATTGGGAAATGGGCCAGGTTCCCATGATACTGAGACACGGTAACTGTCTACTGCTGCTGCTCTTACAATTACTGGTGCTGAGGTCGGCCTTCCAGCTGCCAATGTCAATATAACAACACTTGGAGCTGATACTATTGGCTCAGGATTGTGTTGGGATGATTTTAATAGCAATGCTACGCGAAACTGAAATCAATATCAACAAAAGTGATGGTGAAAGTTGCCGATATTGATAAATTATACATAACGAATTACGAACAACTCCGCCGATTTATTTTTTATGCTTATAGATTAATTGATATTTTTATTTGGGGATTGAAAAAATAAGATGGATGAATCTTCTACCACTCACTCTGTATTTGGTATAAGGTTGAAGATTCTCTACTAGAATCTGATCGTCCTCCCCCCATGACTGATTCCTGCAGTACTGCCACGTTTCTGCTAGCTCTTCGTACCTCCATTGGACCAAATAGGAGACACCAATGGCTCGTCTCTTGATATCAATGCCTTTCCACTCGAGCCTCAGAGAAGTTGCTGTCAATGAGTCTGCAACGAGAGCCGGGGCCGGTGGAACGCCAATTTCCGCTGAAAAAGTAACAAAGCATCGCGTGTCATTCATTCCGCATTTCCTGTTTTCTCGAAAACACACACACACTCTTTCTCTCTCTCTCTCTCTCTCTCTCTCTCTCTCTCTTACATCATTCCTTCAAATTTCCTCAAACGATGTCGATTTTAAACTTATCCATAAAAGAAATGCAATCCCTAGAATCAACTCGACACTTTCATCTACGTATACTGGTAATCACCCAGTTAATGCCACTAGAAGCTGACATTTTATTTTTAATAACATTTTTTTTTACGTCTGACATTAAAGAACATCAAATCAAATGTACAAAAACAAATTCTTTTTTAACATGAAATTCGTAGATAATTGGCCATCAATTTGCGGGACAATAACACTAAATGCAATTTAGAGAAGAAAAATACTGAAACTTCAGATTTGGCTTCTGGTCAATTTTTTTTATTCTTTCGGCTCGTGAAAACTCCACTAGTCCCACAATTTTCAAAGCTTTTGAACAATATTTTTTCTTTATTCGATATGGGGTTCTAGAAAATGAGGCGTATAAAATTGAGAATCTCCCAACCCCCTCAATTAATAAATTCTAAAAAAAAGTAAATGAAATAAATGCATCATGACCTCAAATATGAAAAATCCAAGAATTTAACTGAAAAAATTGAAATCGATTGATGAATTCGACTGTCTCGAGACACTTGTCAGTGAGTGGGCAGCAAGGTCTCAGTCGTAGCCCTAATTTCCGCTATCCAAACATGAAACAAAGAGTCTCATGTCATTCGTCCACAATTTCTCAATTTTCCTGCAAAAACACACATTGTTCCCCTTAACAGCGTATCTCGCACTCCGATCGTTTTGAGGAAACGATTCATCAGTATAATTGCCAGTGCCGTGTGGCTTTAACTAGATAAATGATTTCACCTACTCCAATCGCAAAGGGCCCCAGCAGTGACACACTCGCAATTTTTCTTGTATATTTCGCCCATAACAATAGACTATCACCGACAGTACTTCAATTCCGATGAAGGGGCTGTATTCAGGCTCAATCGCAAACCATCAATTTTAAAAACCCAATGATAATGAGATCAAGTGCGCGGACAAATGGCAGAGCCAAGAGTGGAGGCAATTCTCGAGGTCCAGAATCCCTTTCTGCCCGGAAACCGAGCTTCCGTGAGTATCAAGCCATTCTGGATGGTCTGAAGGTCTCATTCAACAAGAGATGGAAAGCTACTAAACACAAAAAGGGGAACGAGACATTGGAAGATTTCGAGAGGCTGCGAACACTGGGAACTGGTGCCTTTGGTAGAGTTCTACTTGTCAAGTACAAGCCCACATCTCAATATTACGCAATGAAGACCCTGGAGAAAGAGAAAATAGTGAAAACAAAGCAGGTTGAGCACACACTGAACGAGAGGAGAGTGCTTTATGCTATCAAGTATCCCTTTGTCGTCTCCATGGAGTTCTTCTTCATGGATAATTCATTCGTCTACATCGTATTACCGTTTATAAATGGTGGCGAGATGTTTACGCATCTCCGCAAAATGGGAAAGTTCGATGAAAAATTGTCGCAATTTTATGCAGCACAAGTGGCACTTGCACTGGAGTATTTGCATCATTGTGGGCTAGTTTATCGAGATCTCAAGCCTGAGAATATTCTCCTGGATCAGGATGGCTACCTCAAATTGACGGACTTTGGATTCTGCAAGATGATTGAGGGAAGAACTTGGACTTTGTGCGGAACTCCTGAGTATCTGGCACCAGAGATTATACTTTCCAAAGGATATGGCAAGTCCTGCGACTGGTGGAGCTATGGAGTCCTCATCTATGAAATGAATGCTGGGTATGCGCCGTTTTACTCGCACGACCCAATGAGGATTTACGAGAAAATAGTGTCGGGAAAGTTCAAGTGTCCTGGCCACTTCAGTGATGAGTTGAGGGATATCCTGAGGAATATTCTTCAGGTAGATCTCACTAGACGCTATGGAAACCTGAAGGATGGCCCCTTGGATATTAAACAACATCTGTGGTTTCGGGGGACGAGCTGGGATCAAATTTACAACCGGAAAGTTGAGCCATCTCATGTTCCCAAGTGCAAAAATTCTGGCGATGATAGCAATTTCGATCGTTACGATGAGGAGGAGATTGTTGTTGAAACGAACGATCGTTATCAGGAGGAATTTGCAGATTTTTGAGGGATACTTACCTTTCAGCTGCTGGAAGTAACGGTTGAGCGCGTCGTGACAGCCCAGGACGCAATAAAGCTCCTTCGGCGGCAGGAGCTCCTGGGTACCATTCTGCGAAATAATGAAATAATGAGTCGAGTGTTCAAGTTGTCTGTCCATTTTTTTTAGCTCAATAAATCTATTGTTAAGTACTCACGCAAATTGACTGACAACTAGTCTCGAGTGCCTGTTCCCATGCAGCACAACCTTTCGTACACTTAAATTGAAAAACAAAAGCAGTTGATTAGAGATAGGTCTGCGGAAAATCACCATGGGGTAATTATAGTTTTTGTTGACATCCACACTGTTAAAAATCTCGTAAATTGCATTTTGCTGAACGTCATTTACGAAAAACAAAATTTTTTACGTTTAGATTTTTTATGTGTCGAGGAAAAATTTACAGAAATTATGTAACCACGGGTCTTCAGTTGACACGTTTTGCTAAATATTTTTACTGAAATATTGAGCAAGTTAAGAGCCTAAAGAATTTAAACTATTTAGTGAAATAGACCAACTAACAGATTAAGGAACATTGTTACACTATTGAAATTTCTCAACATTTTCACTTATTCTCGAATGAGAATTTATAAATATGGAGCTGACCAGCAGAATTAATCGTAGTTATAAAGAATTTGAGAATTAAATTGGGTGGAATATTTCATTAATTCGGAAGCAGCTGGAGTTGTCAGTCCACCGCGTTTCAGCCAATGTTCTTATATTATCCAGCGTCTAAATGATGGATGACATCGTTTGCCCAAGTGCTCTCCTTTCCCCACCAACTTCCGTACTTCAGAATTTCCAATACATAGATTTCATCGTTGTCTTATTGCTCGAGTTATTTCTGTTCTCTAAAAAATTCTTTCTTTTCTCTCTATCTTCTCTTCGGCTTCGCACCAACTGGCCCGATGACGACACAACCGAGTCTCGCAAGTTATGACGCCCTCAGTGGCTCATTGAACTAGACTACAAGGAATTTCTAGACGAATTACTTACGTAGGAGTTTAATCCGTTCTTTTCATCAACTCCACGAGATTCATTCTCGCATATTTTCTGGCTGTGAATAAGTCTTGCGAGGGAGAAAAATCGAGAAAAAACTGGAGAGACAGTTGGTCTTCTCAGCTTTGTCCGGAAATAAATACCACGAAATAACAGGGTCGTGATATATAATGACCGGATCGTGACATAATTCATTCGAGTTAGCCGCAAATGAAAGCATAATTTTTTAAGACGCTACCCGTCAACTATAACCGAGTGTACCAACCAGTAATAATGGCACGTGCCTTCAGGGGGTATTATAACGCCTACGTTCATAAGAAACGCTACATCTTTTTAACTCACACATTAAAAATGATAACGTTAAAACATTCATGTATGTTACATGGATTTGGGAATTGCGATTGGATCGATGTGGACGTGAGGAAGTGGATTGTTATCAATTTTGTTTGGGAGGAATTTATTGCTTTGGGAATGAGGGGCAATTAAAGAAAAATTATGGAAAACGATGTTTTTTAAATCATTTTGGAAAGAAGCAAGTGGATTGTCAGCAATTTATTCACGAAGCATTGATTCTCATAGTTAATTGTAATCCTCGCAAACAATCTTTGGATTCTTCTGCACGGTCGACTTCCGAAATTCGTAAATGGAGAGTTATTAAAATGACATTGTTCATACGCTGTAGATCCATTAGTTATGGATAAAAAACAAGAAATAGTGCAAATAAGTTAAATATTTACTATTCGTTTTCTTCCAAACCGAAAACTGTTTATTTTTTTTTACTTTTTGAAGAATATGTAGAGTAACAATTACGCATCCCTTACTAAAAATATTCGTTTGTAATCACTGTGATTTTGTTTACTTATAAATTCTCATTAATAAGAACCAGAAGTAATTACGATTTCGGTATTTATTCACTTCCCCGAATTGTCAACAGACTAATGTAATCATTAAAAGGAAGGGTGCAAGCGGAGGAGTGTTGAGTTTTGAATTGGTACAGAATCACTTGTAAAATGCTCGAGTGGTTCGAAGGACACGCCCTTCTTACATGGTTTAGCCGCTCGTTTAGAAAAGTGCATGTTACAAAAGCCAGAAGGACTCCGTCGTAATTCGTCTAGACTAAATACTTTTTTTTAAAATTCTGTTGATGGCGCCACTACAAGTGGCTGCCCCTCCTCAAGTAGCATTATTTAAATAAATAACAGTATATTATTGGTATGTAACAACGTTTGGGCCCTCTACTATCTGTCCCGAGAGCTCGTTGATCTCCGGGGGTATCGCGCCAGGTCAAAACTGAGAGTAGGGTTGACCGCGGAAAACGGGAGATGATAAACAAGTACCAATAAATTATTTTGAGTAGTACTAGTATCTAACCGTTACGCTCTTCAGATATTCTGGGAGAATGATTTTGATAAACCGGAGCGGGGAAAACATGGGAAGGGGTGAGGAGGACGAAACTTTAGACGTTGAACGCTAGATGCATGGAAGAGTGAAAAATAATGGAAAATAAAGTGAATCATTTAGAATATGGGGGAAAATATAACATGGGCATTAGCCTCTCTCTCTCTCTCTCTCTTTCCATCCGTTAATTTCTCACTTCCTCATTAAATCCTCAACGATTTTATACCCTCACCAACAGCTTCCTGTATATCCCGATGTGTATATTCACGGTTGGATAAGTTTTTTTGGATTTTTAGGAAATTGGTATATTTTGGTAATCGATCTGCGCATAAATTTTGCTGTTTGTGATTTCGAAAGAATTTTATAACAATTGGACAGGTATGAAAAAATTTGATCAAAAAACTTTGCACGTCCGCTTGAATTTTTAGGGAAAAGCAACTGGTAGTTTTTTGACTGCGGAAATTAGATGACTTTCTACCCATTTTTCTCACGTAACAATTTTGAGTGTAAAATATAAAATGGAAAAAATAAACATTTTTATATTTTTGTGCACTTCATTCTGTGAAGATTGTTTTTATCAAGATTCCTCGGCTGTAATTATTCAACATTTTCTAGATATTTGTGCTCTAACTGTTCTCTGTGTGTGCATGAAAGAAAATTGGATGGAAAAACATAACGACCAAATCTCGTGCATTTATTCCACTCAAGACATCTACGACAGTCCCAATAGTCCTCGGATGAGTTCAGCGATCATTAAATCACATCGCCAATCCTCTCATCAAGATGAGATTGCAATCACCGGATAAGATGCCACCCCTCCATCTACGCCCCCGATAATTGCTCTCATTAATGCCACTCACTAATTGACACTCATCCCAATTTACCCCGTTTTTCTCGACTTTTTTTCCCCTCGTCATTGTTTGTAGTTTCAAATGCCGTATTTTCGTCCCAACTTCCGCACACATCAGCGAGCCAGAATCCGGGGTCGCACGTCAATTTGATGACATCCGTTAACGGCAACACTTGTACGCGATCCAATTTAAAAGTCACGAAGCCCCAACCACGTTACCGTGGATTATTCTTTACCATTGGTACATTACGCTGCTTGTTCCAGTGTTTGTTTTCATTTGTTGCTCACTGTTCTCCCTCCCTCCCACCCTCCGGAGGGAGGCCCACCCTCTAAAATCGGCCGGAAGTACTGTCATTAGCACCGAGGGACCCCGGTTTATACTTTTCCCTGTGTCTCGTCCGCATCAACTTCCGAGGGAGAGCAGAACATCAACGCTTTTTTCCGTTTCAAAATCAGACACACATTGGACAGGCTCTACTCCCCCTCCCCGCACCCCTTCCCTTGAGGAGTAATTAACTCTTTCGGTCCAATTAATGACAATCAGAGAAACTGTACAGGAATTAATTAATCTCTTGGTTGACCCCTCGTAGTATGAATTTATAGGAATTATCGTAGAGATACCGACAATTGTTCTTTTCTCTTATTGCTTTGTTTACCTACCTGGTCTATCTTACAACGCACTCCACAGCCTACTTCTGTACTGGCGTCATCTGTACGATTCTGTAACATAAAAATTGAGGAATAGAAATTTGGAATTTTCTTTTTATTTTTGGTCTCCAGGAAAAAATATTTATATTTTTGGTTTAACGACTGGGAGGAGAAATATAAATATTTATATATAATTTGATATGGCTCGTTTGTAATTTATTATTTTAATTTGATTGGACAGTAGAAGAAGTTTAGGGAATTACAGGAGGACAATTTGTTCCAGAAAAATTAGTAATATTTTGCTACTGCGGCAACATTTGAAAACGACTCTAATAACCGAAGAAAGAGCTAAGAAATCTGATCAGTAAAAAGAATCGAGTATTTCTTGAATATCTACTGTTTCAATCAACATTCTTAAATGTAAAAAAATGAAAAAACAATTACTAAAATATGTTAATTTAACCTAATGTAATCAAATGAAGAATTAAAAATTCCCCGCCCACAGCATAACTTATGAATCAAAAAGTCACCCTTGACGATTCCCATGGACATTCACCCGACGACTGGCACGCTTCGGTTGACACCCTCCACAAAAAGCCTTCAAATATTGTAAAGAAAAGTACATAATAAAAAAAATTCCTCTGCACGGTGGCTACACTTCCGAGTCCACCTGTGTCCCGGAAGTAGCCAATGCTGAACCTGTGCAATCGCCCGATACACTCTCACGTGTATTATTCCACTGCACATTTTTTTCTGACCATTTTTTTCACTCTTCTTTCCTACTTTTGATGATGATCGTGGCCTCCCCTGGCCGGATTTTATATCTAGTCGATTCATCATAACGACGCCGGAGTCGAGGCCCAGAGGGTTATCCAATTGAACCGGATGAAACAATTTAGTGGGTTTTGAAGGGTGCAAGCGTTTCAATTTATCTCTTTTTTATGGGCCGTGTCCACTGACTCGGGCACAATTTTTTTCTTTCATCTACCATTAATCGTGGATAAATAAAAATTTACTATCCGGTGGAATGAGCCGACCAATAGAATGAATTAATTGATGTTGCGCCGAATTTCAAAATCATTAAATCATATTTCCCTTGAATTAACTTAGAAAAAAATGCTCAACGGCAGTTGAAAAATAACTCTTGAACACTTCCATCAACATCAATTACTGGACAACTTAACCAGAAATGTTTTTTAATAAATACAATGACTGACATTTTTAAAAAATGAAGAATATTTTTTTTTCATTTTATGATTAATGAAAATTCTTAAAAACCGTTCATAAAAATAAAGTAGACAGTCATTGAATTCAATATCTGTATTTTCTGTTCAAAGTATAAAAAACATCGCGTAAAATCCAGGCGACGTTTTTTGTATCAAATTAACGGCATACCGTCGAGGAAACGAACGAAAAAACCGTCGAAAGTCGTCGGTTGATGGGCTAATGGGTGTACCTGTTCGCCGTGGCGTATGTCCGCAACTACAACGTCTTCGTCACGCCCGACAGCACACGCCAACTGTTGCACCTTCGCTTCAAATGGCCATGCTCAAGGCTCTCCCACGAGCGCCTTCCACAATTACAGAATCCTAAGTTTTCCCTTTTAAATATCGAAGCCCAACAAATCTGAAGCCCCACGCATCCTTCCCCCCGCCAGTCAAATTCGAAAAAAGCGTAAAAAAAGTATAAAAGTTTGTGATTGTTTGTAGGGATTAATTTGCCCCAATTTCCCCACAGTATCTGGAGTTGTTTTCAGTGTGAAGGGACTAATGCAGTCACACGGTATACGATGACAGCTCGTATCCTGCGCAGGTAATTCAACACCTGCAGAGAGATTTTTATTTCATGGATCCCATGAATTTGGCAATCTGAATGTACTTCGAGACAGTCGACATTTTTTCCGACTTTAGAAAATTGATTTCCTGTTTTTTTAAATCAAATCTAAATACGATCAAATCAAATTGCATCTTCGCTGAGAAAACAAATCCAATTTTACCAACATATTGCGTTTGGACAGCTAAATTCTTGCAATTCCTATCGTTGAGAATAATCCCGAATCCCATCCTACCTATTTCAAATTCCATTCAATAATATCTTATGACATTACAAGAATGTAAAAGGTTACGCGGAGAAAAAAAATTAGAGGAAATTACGGTTTAGTTACGTAATCGTATTTTGACCGCCTGCGAAAAATTACCGTACTGCGTAAGAAAAATTTGTTCACTACTTAGTAAAAGCTTCAAGGGAAAGGATGAAAATCATCCAGCTGGCCAGTACAATTTGTTGACGCCTTAATAAATATTGTCTAGACGTGATCATAATTTTGGTTAAAGATAGT